>CP135570.1:83309-112653 GCA_032401905.1 Swietenia macrophylla | reverse complement strand
AATATTTTTAAATATAGTAGTTAATCAAATAACGATTAAATATAACAAAAGTACCTGTGAAAATATTATTTATCAGTTTTAAAAAATTTTGTATCTATATATAATTTTGTTGAATCTTGTAGGATATATGTAAAAATACTCCTTTTAACTAATTACAACTAATTAATCTTATTTAAAAGGAAATAATAATTAGCTCTACTACTTTAAGGATTTATTCATTATGAACTATTAAAGTATATTTTATATATTATTTCTCTAAAACTCAGGGACTTATTTGTTATTATTATGTATTTTTATCTGCCGTCTCGCCGAAAGTGACCTCCCAACACGCGTTCTATCAAGGCATTTGAAGATTTGTCCCCCGGAAGAGTGATGCATAAAACGACGCGTAGAAGGAAAAGAGGAAAAAGTAACTACATAATTCGTGCAGAAAATCGAAGAGTAAGTAATTATTCGGACCGGAAATCAAGAAAATATAATAAACAAACGTGATGTGACTTCGCATTTTTAAAAATTTAATATTTAAAAATTAAATTATAGCGTAAAATACTAAACTCAAAATTCTAAATTATTATAAAATTATAAATTTTGTATTTGAATTTGAGTCATAAATTTAATTTTAATATTAAAAATAAAAATAAAATTTTATTATTAATATATTTTATTATCAACGTAATACAGTTAAATTTATAAAAATTAAATAATATATAAAAATAAGAAATGAAAAAGAAAGGGAAAATATTCGAATCTTGTAAAGAGTTGATCCCAATTGCTTCATAGAATTATAGCCTCTGCTTTTAGATAGCATTTGATTACTTCGGTCATTTAGTGGTCAAAAATTTTAGATTGCTTGGGCGGACTTCATACGAGGCAGTATCTTATAAAGGATGACGTTAATCTCAATTAATTATTTAATAATTAATAAAAATATGAATATATTAGATCAAAATCCTTTGTTTTCTTTTATTCTTTTGCTCTCAGCCGCTAATTTTCACAAATTATTCTGAAAACTTTTTCTTAATTAATTTAATTAGTAAATTTTTAAAAAATAATCTAATTTATATTTGTGTAATATATATATATATATATATTCAAAAAAAGACAGACATAGAGAATCATTGGTTGCATTGAATCCAAGCGGAGGCAACGAATTAGATGAATTGAATTTAGGAGTCAAAGGAATTATGGAATTATTCCACCACCTTTTGTACACGCAATCATCAGCTTTAACAAATTACAATTTCATACTAATGATGAGATTTGTTTTTCTATCCTTAATGAAAGTTTCGTGGCAAAAAGTAGGCTTCCAATCAAGTTATTTTTCTTTAAATTTTAACTTTTAATTGTCGGCGAGTAATATTAAACTAAATTAATAAGATTTCAATTAATTATTAATTTTTTAAAGTTATATTGCCTTTTTTTTTTTGGATAACGGGAATAAAATGATTAGAAACAACGCTTCCACCTTTCCCTTCAATGGAAACAGACGGCGCGCTACTCTGGTTGGGCAGTACAGGGGGGCATCGGACGCGTGCAAGATAGGTCATTGACTGAGAAAACTCGATCTGAACGGCGTCGTACTAGAGTGTCAGCCCTGGGAGATTGTGGACCCAATTCATTGATCAGAATTGTCACCCACTGAAAAAACTCGAATCCTCTCGTTGGTGTGGTACACCAAATGAATGAGTGGCTAACTAAAAATTAAATCAGGCCAATTGATTGATGAGTTTGCTAAATTGCCTTGGCAAAAAAACATGGGAGCACACCAACCGCAACTAGAGCCGAAATTTGCGTGGCGCGAATGGGGAGACAGTTGGCATTGGCCCATCGTATTGTATTTGTCCAGCGAAGCAATTCCCGCTTAGGTTCCAAAGTTTGGCAACGCCTCTTACTCTTTTTTAAATTCATTCCGCTTTTTGTTATTTTCTTTCATCGCAGATTTGATGGTGGCTTCTGTCCAAAAAAAAAAAAAAATTTGGTGACTGGCAAGCATTAAATTTTTCTTTCACAATCTAATTCCATAAGCCAGAGATTTTATTATTTGGAAAACAAGCAAATACAGTTTGAATCCACCTTACACCCATAAGATGAATCCAAGGAGTTTTATTTTCATTGTGCTTTCAAAGTTCTAACAGAGAGTCAATTGAATCGATGATGTTAGGGACCTATTCGTCATAAATGATTAAAGTATGTTGTTATTTATTATTTTGTACACAATCAGGGACCTATTCGCTATTTTCTCCAAAATTTAGTGATGGGATATAATTTGACAAAACTGTTTATGAAATTATCGTAATACAATGTTTTGTAACAAGTTGTCTAAGTCGGCATTTTCCCTTAAACTTGGGATATTCCATCGGAGAGGGTGATTGAGATTGCATGCGAAACAGGACCACCCTAATACACCGCAGACAACCCTGATCAAACTCTTCCTAAATCAAATCATAGCAGTTCGATCCTCAGACAGCCCGATCGGCATAGAATCAGAATCCATACAAGTCAAGTTTTCCCACTCCCCTCAACAATCACAACCATTAAAAACCTCCACCTGTCAACATCTCTCTCCTCCAGCTGTCACGCTCAGACGGCGGCTCTTTCCCGGTTTAGCCCCTTCCGCTTACGAACAAAACCCAAGTAAGAAAATTCATGTCAGACCGCTCACCAACTGCATTTGATATTTACATATGTAAAGAAACTCGCATTAAATAATTTTCGTCGTCGTTTGGATTCAACGTTTGCCGTGTTTCTTAAAATTTTGTCACTAACCTGTCACCGGAGAAAACTCCCCGGACATTCTTTCTCTCCAGTTCACTCAATCTATTTCCTTCCTACCTTCTTCTACCGAAATTCTCGGGGGAACTCTCTTAACCGATAAATCATTAGTCATGATTTGATAACCGTCCGATGAATTATTCGAAACAGATTTTCGAATTTCGACAATCTTTACGCGATCTCGCAAAGCAATGAAATCCAGGAGCAAGGCTATAAGGCGACGCATCAGTATCGTCGTCGAATCCTGTGATTTGCCGGTTACTTTCTAGTTTTTGACCTGGATTATGCATCCATTCTGCTGCGTCTCCACCATATCCGATCACAATCACTCGCCTCATAAACCCTTCACGGACCATTTCTTCACTATGCCTCCTCCTTCCACGAATGCAACAGCATCGGCCCGATCCGACCTGACGGTTCTACCCGTCACGGCCCAACCGAGCCTCAATCATCATAATCACGTCAACAACGGCGGGAATAACAGTTACGCAGAACCGAGGCTGAGCCAGAGAGCGGAATCCGTGGACTTGAAGATAAACGACATCGTCGGGAATGGAATATCGGGAGTGCTGTATAAGTGGGTTAATTACGGGAAAGGTTGGAGGCCGCGGTGGTTCGTGTTGCTGGACGGCGTTTTGTCGTATTACAAGATCCACGGGCATGATAAGATCGTCGTCAGTGAAGAGACGGAACGAGGACGTCAAATCATTGGCGAAGAATCCATGCGAATAATCTCCAAACGCAATAACAGGAAGGAAACGTCGTCACGACACCATCTCAACCGCAAGCCTTTCGGTGAAGTCCACCTCAAGGTAATTATCGTCACTAGAACTTTTTTCTCTTTTGAAATTAAATTTTGAATTTAAAATTTTTTGCAAAATATGTTACTGGATTGAGTTTGACTGATGTTTGATAGGTTTCATCAATCCGCGAAAGCAGATCGGACGACAAAAGATTTTCTATATTTACTGGCACGAAACGGCTGCATCTACGGGCGGAAACGCGGGAAGATCGTTTGGCATGGATGGAGGCATTGCAGGCAGTGAAGGACATGTTTCCGCGAATGTCCAACAGCGAACTAATGGCTCCGACTGACAGCATTCAGATCTCAACTGAAAAATTGAGGCAACGCCTTTTGGAAGAAGGCATAAGAGAGGCAGCAATACAGGACAGTGAGCAGATTATGAGGAACGAGTTTGCGGCGCTGCAGAACCAACTGCTGTTGCTTAAGCAGAAGCAATGTTTACTCATCGACACGCTAAGGCAGTTAGAGGTACAAACAGTGAAAAATAGAAATCAAATTCGGAATTCTAGTACTACTAGTGCAGATTCTCCTACCAATGCAAAATGTTTTTAATAAAATTGGAGTAAGTGTGGTTATCAATTTAGTTTGGTTTGTCTAGTAGTGGATTGTAGGCTGTTGGCTCTTTGTGTAGGAATTCTTGTGTTATTAGTTGTAGTTGAATTGTGGTGGAAAACTGGTAGGCGTTTAGTTGATGTAGGGAATTTACGCATGAATTCACTGTTAGGAGTTCATGTCACTAAATGAGATGGTGACATAATAAATCGTATTTTTTTTTATTTTTGTGTTCTTTGTTTTCTTGTGTTCATTGGGAATTTATATGGCCTACGATTTTACTGTGGAGCATAAAATTCTCATTTAGAAAAATAGGAAGCAGATTCTTTCTCTGATGTGTATCTGGTTGGATGGTATACAAATGTCTATTTCTTAGAGTACTGTAACAGTTAAAAGAGTGATTAGGAAATGGAGGCATTTTTAACAACTTGTGACAGTTATGGATATCTCAAGTTCAGTATCATCTGACCGCAAGGTTCAATGTTATTCAACGATTGCTAATTGTAATATGAAAGGGCAAAAAGTAGAAAAAAGAAATAAGTTGAAGTAGTAAAAATTAGTGATATCTAAGCATCAAACGAGATATGGCGGTAGAGAAGGTGGTCTGGATGAGGACGACTTATGGAGCTAACCCTTATTTGTTCATAATTGTGGCACTGTTATGCTGAGTCTGGGCAATTGTATTTAGATGCCTTGATATGCAATACTTTTGACTTTAAAGAAGTATTAGGAATTATTGACTGTGTGGTTGGTTAACATCAGTGGTATGGTGTTCACGGTGTTTGCTGGAAGCATGATGGTGGTGGCAGAAAAGACAATGGCTGATGCAGTGAGAATGGTAGGAGTTTGAGGTGCAGCTCTTGGTAATAGAAGCATTGTAGTGGTGGAAGTGGAACACTTTCGGTGTTGGTTTTGTGATGGTTTTATGGAGGGGGGCACTTGAGCAGGCATTGATTGCATGATAATCAATCAGGGTAGAGTTTTTCACGTATGCTGACTTTGCGTGTAACCGCTTGTATTGTATTCTTGTGATTCCAAACAAATATACCTTTAGACTAACAAATCTGGCTGACTTTATGGAAGAACTTTAGCCCCATCTTTATGGTTAGCATGTTACCCACCTGGCAAGCATACGGGGGTGTTGACTTGTGGATATGCGTTAGTGGCTTTTTAAATTTGGTTCATTGTTTAGTTTGTGAGATAGTTGTACCTATATGTGGCGCATGTGGCAAAGAATTTACCAGTTGTCCAGTATTTGACAAAACTACCCTTAACTAAAGCTGAAGGGTTACTGAGAATAGCCCATGTAGGTAGAGTATTTGGCCCTCAGTGTTTTTTTTTTTTTTTTCCAAGTTATATATTGCTAACCATCTTCACTGCCTAATCCTTAGTCAACTGGGAAGAAAGCAGGGCAAGTTTCATTTAGGAAGAAAAAAGTAGTTTCATGCAGCATCTTGTTCCACTAAAGATGCAATTTTGTGTGTATAATGTTCAATGATTGTTAATGAAACCCTTAGATTTCCAGGTATTAATACCGATGCCTGCAATTGGATCAATTGTCATGCAATTTTTGTGACTTGCAAATGAAAAGGTCAGGAGACTTGAAGAACCCATCACGTTGGCTAATCCCTTTGATAATTGAATGAATAGATAATTCTTGTAACAGAATAATGAAGGACTAGTGTGGTGAGGGGTTCTTATTTTCATTTTATCTCAGTCAGAGAATGATATTTGATAGGGGATTTGTTGACTTGCTTGCTTTGGAATAAATTCTGTAGGATCATCTCTTCTTCTTTGTTTTGGGTAATTATTCCCTCATTTTTATCCACTTATGAAGTGTGAAATTTTTGTAAATTACAGTTGCCCTGTTTTAATAAATATTTCAATTTCGAAAATGGCTGAGATTGCCTTAGTTCTCTGTTTCCTTAATTGTTTATGCATATTGTTGTCATTCAAGTTAGGCTTCTAGAGTGTGATCTTCTCTCTTAACTTTTCCTAGTTCCGCCGGAAAACATTTTTCAATTTTATTTTGTAGACAGAAAAGGTTGATCTGGAGAATACGGTAGTTGATGAGAGCCAGAGACAGTTGAGTGATCAAGGGGCTTCTTCTAGATCAAGGCAAGACAAATTAAGTGGTAAGTTGTGTTAGGTAACCTCTAGAGTTGGGTCTTAATCCATATATTCTCCGCTAGTTGTTTCTGGAATGTCTTAAATTCTAATGAGATGGTCATGAACTTCAAATTGATTTATTCAATTTAGATCACTTGACAAGGTTTTCGGGCCTTATTAATCAATTGCAGAGAACATATGGCTAAATCTTTTGTATTTTTTTGTATTTACTGCGATAGCATCAAGCAACTCTTATCAGTTTATATATTCATTTACATGCATTGTTGAAACTTGTGTAGGAATTTTTTTTTTTTTGGTCAGTGCCTCTTTGACAATTGCACATGATTGTGTGATTGGATTAGAAAGGTGATGTAGTAAGGATTAACAAATAAAATACAGCAGAAGAAATGGGAGAAACAATTGAAGAATTAGTGCGAGAAATAAAAATTCATTATTTAATAATTCATCTATAACTTCAAGTCTACCTCAAATCTGAAAAATAAGGCCTTATGTATAGCGGCCAAACCCTTAAAACAGGAAATAATTTCTATTAGGAAAGAAATCCACTCCTAATAGGTAACATAAGATCTACTCAATTAAGAAAACTAAATATTACTCAAAACACCTGAAAATCTTGATATAATCTTCAATCCCTAAAATCCTCAATGAAGATTCTAATTCATTAAGGGCTAGTCTATCTATCAGTAAAATAACCATGATAGGCCACTGATAGCATTTCTACTGTGGCTGTTGTAAACAATTTGTGAAGGGTTTGACTAATATGCATTATGTACATTAGAGCTACCATTAGCTAGAGTTTTCCATCATGGATTGTTCATTTTTGTGCTCTACATTGCAATCTGTTCTTACTTGTGGTTGAGTTTTCAATCTTCTTCCCAAGACGAGTATTCATGTGTGCTCCAATTTCTGCTCATTGTTTTTATTTATTTATTTTTTTTGAAAAAAATCATTACTTTTTCATTATTGATGTTAATTTCACACAAGTTATTTCAACTACAGGCAAATTTGTGATTATTTCCATATGGTCTTTCTTCTCACTTTTTAGTTTGTGCTTTCTCAAAGCTATATAAGGATCCTCTGGTTTTCTTTTTCCTCCTTTTCTCAGAAGGAAGTGCGACGGAATCTGATTATGATAATGAAAGAGTAGATGCTGCAGAAGAAGAGACAGATGAAGATGACAATGCTTTCTTTGATACTCGTGACTTTCTATCCTCGAGTTCTGTTAGAAGTAATGGTTCTGACTTCCGGACATCATCTTTCTCTTCTGATGATGAAGCGATTCAGTTAGTTGAATCAGAAGATGACGTTGATCCTTCTATCAGAGCTGTTGGAACTAACTATCCCTACATTAAGCGACGTAAGAAATTGCCTGATCCAGTTGAAAAAGAGAAGGGGGTCAGTCTGTGGTCAATGATCAAGGATAATATTGGCAAAGACCTCACCAAAATTTGTCTCCCTGTTTACTTTAACGAGCCTCTCTCTTCTTTACAAAAGTGTTTTGAAGAATTGGAATATTCATATCTTATTGACCGAGCATATGAATGGGGGAAAAGGGTAAGTCTATCAATTAAAAGTTGGTTTTGTCTCTTGTTAGTGCCTTCATGCTCTTTTGCACTATTATACTCTCCCACACACATTTACACTCAAATGGTGCATCGATTGTGTTGCATGGCCAATAGGATTGTATTGTGGTAAACACACTCTCATGTTGTAGTGTTACTAGGAGCTCCTGCCATGACCTTCTGTGATGAGTTAGATCTTTGGAGCAGTTCTGTGCAACTTCTGATTTCTTGAAATTTCACAGGGTAATAGTTTAATGAGGATCTTAAATGTGGCTGCCTTTGCTGTATCTGGGTATGCTTCAACTGAAGGAAGAATATGCAAACCATTTAATCCATTGTTAGGGGAGACGTACGAGGCTGACTATCCAGATAAAGGCCTCCGATTTTTCTCTGAGAAGGTTTGTTTTGGCACCTGAATATAAATTTGGTTCTGTTGTATTTTCATGCGTATCTGTGGACAAAATTTTCATCACTCTGAATATTAAATACCTTACTTAGTTGGTAGGGTCTTCCTTATTCTCAGTTCAAAAGATGTGCTGGTTTAAACACCTAGAACCCTGAAGACCTTCTGGGATGAAGGCCATATGACATTTCTATAGCTTGATGATTGTCATTTGAGGTCATGATGAATTTAAACATAGTGCCATTCATTAGAATATATAAGCTGTGAAACCACCAAACATTGTTTTGAAGTCTATAGTGAATCTCATGGATGGGACAAGAAAATAGTACAGAGGTGATGGCCTTAGAAAATTTATAAATTGCTTGGTAAGAAACATTTTTTGAGGGTGGAGTCCCGGTTGTGAAATCGCATCTATGTGGTCTCTGTATCCACCTATGTTTGAAATTTTATTATTTTTATGATTTTGTCCACTTCTCTCTTATACTAAATATGCGAAGCAGTTCATCTCATTTTATTTTGGTGTCAGGTCAGTCATCATCCCATGATTGTTGCATGTCGTTGTGAGGGTAGAGGATGGAAATTTTGGGGAGATAGCAACCTGAAGAGCAAATTTTGGGGGCGTTCAATTCAGCTTGACCCTGTTGGTGTCTTAAATTTGGAATTCGATGACGGAGTAGTTTTTCGATGGAGCAAGGTATATTGCCATCAATTTCAAATCAGATTCATTCTAAATAAAGGTGGATCAAAAATGGATGTTCTTCTGTCAGGTTACTACATCAATCTATAATCTCATATTGGGCAAGTTGTATTGTGATCATTATGGGACAATGCGTGTAGAGGGAAATCACGAGTACTCATGCAAGCTGAAATTCAAAGAACAATCCATCATTGACAGAAACCCTCACCAGGTTCTCTTCTCTATCTTACATTATGCAAATGACATCATTATACACATTGTATTGTAGTATGTTCCGTAAAGTACTCTTATTGATTATTAATAATATATTATATGAATTTAATTGTTTATTCAGGTACACGGTATAGTTCAAGACAGGAGTGGAAAAACTGTAGCAACCCTGTTTGGTAAATGGGATGAGAGCATACATTATGTGACTGGAGACTGTTCTGGAAAGGGAAAAGGATTTGATTCTTTATCAGAAGCTCCCTTACTCTGGAAGCGGAGCAAGCCTCCCCAATATCCCACCAGATATAACTTCACTCGTTTTGCCATCACAATGAATGAACTCACCCCTGGCCTGAAGGTGATTGTTTTGACATCTTTATTGCAAATCCCTGCATGGATATTATTATCTGGTTGGATTCATCATATCATCTCTATGTGCAGGAAAAGTTGCCACCAACAGACTCCAGGCTCAGACCGGACCAAAGGCATTTAGAAAATGGGGAGTATGAAATGGCAAATTCTGAGAAGTTGCGTCTAGAGCAGCGACAACGGCAGGTAAGCTATGTGTTACAGTCAGTCTGCATCATTTTGTTATGCTTTGCCGGGCACTTCCATTCCCTGAAGTCTGAAACTTCATTTTAAGAGTAGCTTTTAGTTCGTTCGTAAAACTTGATATGGGTCATTTGATATCGATCTAAGCTCTTCAGTACACCTAGACTGGAATTAATATGCCGTTATCTTTGGTATTCATACAGGCCCGAAAGATGCAAGAGAGAGGGTGGAAGCCGAGATGGTTTGAGAAGGATAAGGGAACGAGTACATATCGCTACATTGGCGGTTATTGGGAGGCCAGAGAAAAGTCCAGTTGGGATTCATGTCCTGATATCTTCGGCCATATTCCTTCTGATCAAATCTTGGACTAAAAAGTATTTCTCTCTCTCTCTCCTATCTTTGTTTCTCCGATTCTTTTCATTTTTTTTTCCACCTGGATACACGAGGAGAAGCACTGCTTCTTATAGCTGTCTTGTTGCCCCATATTACCCATAGTAAGTAAATTAGATTATAAGACGTTGGCAGAAAGTAATAGAAGAAAAATAAATTACCCATCGTCTATCTCTTACAACTGAATATTCATCGGAAAAGTGAAGATTAATTTTTTTATGTTATGCTATGCATCATGTTGAAAACCTAAAATACCCAAAAAATCAAAATGAAAATCTTATCACTTCCTTCTTTCGTAGTTAATTCGGTAACGCAACGGGAGTATGTATTCTGACGGTAGAAGATACCGTCTATACAGTTGGTTTGTATTTTATTTTCTATTGATGGATTGCTGGCTGTCCCCAACAGTCCCCAAACATGATCTAACTGTCCAATCAATCTTGACCATTCAATCAAAAAGAAAAGAAAATGAACTAAACTGAACTAAGCCAGCGCCACGAAACAAACGCATATCCATCCACCATAAACGAAGCAATAAGACAGCGACAATATCATGTCACGCAGTTGTGGAACGGCACCATATCTATCAGGCAAATATATAGTGATTGTCTACCGTACATGATACATACTTTTTTTAATTTTTGTATTAATATTTTAAATATTATTTATTATATATTTTTAAAATTTTTTATTTATATATTTTAATTTTTTAATTTATATTTTAAATATTATTTATTTTATATATTTTAAAATTTAAGTAAAATATTTTAAAATTTATATTATAATTTTAAATTTTATGGTAAGAATTGTATGGTTACTTGGTTGTAACATAGCCAAATATGAATATATATATATATATATATATATTAGTTATTATCACGAATATCTATACAAACTCTGAGCTGCAAATTTTAGCAAAGCAAACGAGACCTGGCTGTGTCATTTCAATGTTCTTCTTCTGTGACCTTCTCTTTCTTTCGTTTTGTTTGCATCATCCTCCAACTGTTTTTTCTTTTTGGCAGCTGTATAGTACTACTGTAACCCTAGCAACAAAAATATAGGTCGGCTACTTGCATTTGGTCATTCTTTCAACATATTGGTCGGCGATTCGACCGCTCGCTGCGTCATTTCCTTTCCATTGGCTGATTAGCTATTCTCCTCCGCACTGCTTCCTGGCCTGCATATTATATTATATTGTATATATTGCAAAAATTATGCTTTTGCCATTTTCGTGAAAATAAAAAATTTTGAGGTGGTTTTTATCTTACCGTGTGAATTGAGTGGACAGAACACAGAATAATTACAAAATTCACAATTAGCCTAAAGGGAATTCATGAAAACTTTTTAGAGAAGTTGGATTTCACGTGTGTACAAATAACGTAGTCACGTAACAGCAATAAATTTTGGACGAAAAGAAGCGAAATCCGATTACAGAATCGACCATATCACAGATCACATTGACGCGGAACTGTAGCGCTGGCAGGCAGGGCAAGGAATATTCAGCCATCAGAATTCAGACTCTGAAATCAGAATACATTCATACGCATGGCAAAATTAGCAAGGAGCTTGAGAGTAAAAGTGATTACGTTCTTTATATATATATATATATATAGAGTGAGGTAGGCGCAGAGATGTGAGTTGTCAACCTTAGTTTTTATCTCTTAAACGTTACTTGGATTTTATTACAATACAAAATATTCCTACTCAGGACGTTTGTTTTATGCTTTAGGCTGAACTAATAATTTAAAAAAAAAACAAAAACAAACATGCAGGCAGGTGGGGTGGTGTCATCGTTGATCTGTTCTCGGCTTGTAATGTGATGTACAACTTTTCGTTGCCTTGCCTCTGAGCATCTGTTTTAGGGCAGTTCATTTTGTACAGTTTTCTCATTGAGGAATAAGCTTCAGAATTTAGTTCAGAACCTTGCCCAAATTGAACACATAACTCTGGGAGTCTTGCTTGTTTGTTGTACTTTAAACTTGAAGTGATGATTTGAGAGAGTGACCCCTCACATTCTCGACATTCAAAGAATAGTTAAATTTGTCGTTTCGAGCTTATCGTCTCTTAAATTTTTAAATTTAAATAATAATTAATAATGGATTGACAGAATGTTAATTAAGTACTGGTTTAAAAATATAATAGTATTCATTCTTTAATTATAATTAATGGGGATTTGAGATAAGTTTTCAAATTCTGAGGATGTGAATGAAATTTTATAGTATATTGATTTACAAAATTACTGGAACTTTGAGATATTTTATTAATATCAGGGATGTAAACAAAACTTTGCGGTAAACTTTTCCCCGTCGACTGTGCACGAGTGTGTGGGTGAGCGGGGCAAATATCATTTTCCTTCAACTTAACTTTGTATTTAGGAACTCGCGTTATTTAAAATTAGTATATACATATATTATTATTATTATTATTATTATGTCTGTTTTTCTTTAATTTCATTTTGTTTTTAATAATTTCTTCATGTTTCTGAGATTCTTCCAAGTTGTTGGAAGAGGGAATTTAGCATTCTCCAATCTTTCCCAAAAACCTAGAAATTATTAGCACAGCACAAAAAGTTTATTCACCCCTTATTTGACTTGCATAAACAGACAAATTTTCTTTTCTTTTTCTATCTTGACTTGGTTCTTGTTCTAGTAATCTCAGATCCCAAACTGGCCAGCCACTACGACAGTTGTACCAACTGGTCTGGCCATAAAATTTTGATGCATTTAGTTTAACTCTGTTTTGATTTGTTTTTACAGTCTTTTGATTATTTTCACAAATATTTGGTGGGAGATGCAGAATATTTAGTGTCATAAAGATGACGTGCGTTGTGCGGTTTAATGGGCGGGTTCGCCCACCGGCACCGACGAGCTTCTCTCTTCGCCATTCAATTTCAACGAGAAAAATTTGGAATAGGCATTTTATCAAACAGCTGCGGTGCCGTGTATCTTATAAATTTCTCACATGCTCGTTGCTTCATTCTCACCTGACAGCCAAGCCATGAGCGCGTGCCCCAACTGCTCCTCCTTTTCCTTTGGTTCAATTTAGTTCATTTATGTATTATTGCCAACTATCAAATTTGATTATTACAACTTCATGACACGTGTTTGAGAAAAGGACAATTATGTTAATTTAGACATTGAACAATGTATTATGGTATTTTTATCCCTACGTGTCGTGTCATTTAAAATTATTTACACGATGTATCATTACATCAACACATGTGAAATCATGGCAATTCATTTGATATATTTACATTAATTCAAATAAATTGAAAAATTGTGCAATCATCAAATTATCTAATAAATTTGAGATGCAGTCAATGAATAAGTTATGGCCATCAAATTTTTGTTCTCTTTAATGTTAGCTTCACATGAATCTTCGGACAGACAACCAACAATTTGCGTGATCTTCTTGTCCCATGTATTCATGGAATCAAATCTTTCGAAAACCAAACCATTTTTCTTGTGAAAAATCTGTAACGCCCAAATTGTGTCCGTCGCCGTTCGGTCGGAGCGTGACAAAGCGCGTGATATGACGGCGCTTGGGTTTGGAAAAATAAGTTAAAAAAAAAATAGAAAACGGATAATAATACAATCATGTTACCGAAATTAGCACAATACGGTATTACAACGTGAGCAAAGACCGGTGATTAGTTTGGTGAAACTACACGTGGAGGGCGTGGATTAAGTCCACGGCTTCACAGAACTCATCTGACTGTTTTCGAAAACGACACCGAGGTGTATACTGGCCCCACGAGACAGCTAAAACACCAGTACAAGTAGGTCCCGCGCGGGTGCCAACTGTAAAAGCGACTGTTTGGCTTGACCCAAATCTCTCCGTTCATTCGTAGAACTTGTAAGAACAAATACACGTACAGGGAAAACAAAATTAAAAAAATAAAAATAATAATAAAGAACAATGCAGAGAGAATGTCAATGGCTCTGCATTAATAATAAATGGAATACGATTCTCAAATGGTAATTGGATTGGTTTTATTAATTTTATAAAATCGAATAATTGAAATTATTGGTGAATCAAATAGTTGAGTTGGGTGACACCGTTCTATAAATAATTATTAGTATAAACACGTAATCAAAAGGTATTAAGGTATCTCTTTGGATTACAAATTTAAAATAAAGAGTTGATTATTTCAATGCGACAATTGATTTTTTTTTTCTAAATTTATTTCCGTAGAAAAATAATTTGCGGACAATGCGTGAGACAAGCACGTCGAACGCAACACAATAAAAAAAAATAACAATGTTTTTAATTTCACATTTAAATTGTCTTAATATGGAACAAGACAATGTCGGGAAATCCGGTAAATGTCCTTTTTCTGTAAGGGTTTTGATCTAAGAATAGGACATCCTTATGGTTTAGTCATTCAATCAAGTTCCATACATTTCTATATTTGAATATGATCCTAAAATATCTTGAGCTCTATTTGGTATAATCAAATATTTTTAATTTTTTGATTCATAATTACGAGTTTAATGCCACCAACAATTCAAATATATAAACTAACTTGCCACTGTATAAATGTTAGTAATATTCTTATAAATCATGCATTCTAAAAAATAAATACATTAAACAAAGATAATCTTATAATAATAAAATTTTGACTTAATACGAGGTTCAAGTTTTCAATCATTTGTCTATTTTAATTATTAAATTACTAATTTTAAATAATTGTAATATAAATAAATAGCACCACGTGTACAAACTAATGTGTGGTTGATTTTAAGTCAATTTTAATAATTATTTATTCCTTCCAGGTCACATTTGTTTATAAAAATAAATATTATAGCAACCAATGAGTAAGAAGGGGGCAATATTTGATAGGGGTTTTGCGGCGATTGAAGAAAGTTCTTGATTAGAGTTACGGTTTTTATTTTGATTGGTGTATTTGATTAATGAGCAGTTGAAAGTACACATCCGGACTCATTTTTTTTGCCGAAGAGACCTTCAAGAAGCATGCATGCCTTATGTTAATTATAAGAGGGGTCAGCATTAGGTAAGTCAATTTATTGATCAACTTTCACCAATAAACTCAACAAAATAAAAAAAAACATTTTATTTAAAATTAATAATAAAATAAAATGGTTGGTAAATTGGGTAAAATCGTGCCTAAATCATTCGTCATGTAATGTATCATAATTATTTTATACCATACAATTATTGCTTATAATGCTCGCGATAACTTGTACTAGTTTGTATAATTTGTTAAAAAATGGCATAAAATACTTGAATTGCATGTGGTTTCCAAAAATTAGAATACATGGTAGGATAATAGAGCTTCCATGAAAGAGAATCAAATGCAGCAAATCAGGAAACAGTTAATAAAAATTATTACAAGAAGAAACAACTTTCACACTAAGAAAGAAAATTAGAACTTGTTGCAAGAAAATTGCAATCTTTCTAGGAGTTTGTTTCTTACAAATTTTTTTAGTGTAATCATTGTAATAAATTAATTTTTTAAAATTATGTTACGAAAAAAAAAANTTTAGTGTAATCATTGTAATAAATTAATTTTTTAAAATTATGTTACGAAAAAAAAAATCTAATAATTTAATTTTTAAATTTTTTAAGATAAAGATGAAATATATTTTTGTCATTTTTTTCGATTAAATATTCTCCAACTACAACCAAAGGATGCGCAATAAATTTTAATTTTTTTTTAAAGCAATTATTTTAGCTAATAGAGTTAGATAAGTCAAACAAAAAACTTTTAACATTTCTGATAACAAGCGTACTTTATTATAGGATCATGCAACAGTAATCTGATTGATAATATTATTCAACGTTAATTTGATTGTTATGGTTTGTTATTAAAATATAATTTAATAGTATTATCAAGATAATACCTTAATATTTATTGTAATTGTGAATGCTACTATGATGCGAGCTTGATTGCTAATTTAACATACTTAAACATGCGGAATTAGCTTTTATTTTAACAAATGAAAGGAGCAAAAACTTGGTTCCAAAATGTGTGGACTGTGGTATAGAGAAAGACAGAAAGAAAGTGGGTAGGTAATTTGATAACCTAATCAACCCAAATGGATAGTTGGACGAAACAAATGGTGTTCCATGATGATGATGAAAACGATGTTTACTTTTAATCTTTAAGCTTTTCATTTAATCCCCATTTCACTCCTTTAAAACTTTCTGTATGGGCCACAACATATACAACGTAGCTCCTCCTTCCCCCTAACCCCCTATGCATGATGATTCGTTATTGTATTATTATCTATTAACTAACAATCTCATTTTTACACAATTTTTATATTATTTATGAATCATAAATTGATCAATAATAAATAATCAAACTAACATTTCTCTTTGTGTACATTAATTACATGTATTTTATTAATACAATAATTAAAATTTTATATAATAATTTGTGTAAAAAAAAAAAAGTTATGATAACGTACTCTATTTGATTAATTCGAGTTACAATAATATTGTTACATGATAGTTCAAATAATTGCATAGCTTTCGAACGATATCACCCAGTTTAAATATTTTATGCCCAATTTGAATTATTGTACGAGGACAATTTTGCGTCCAACAATGTGAAGGATCAAACGCGAGAAGCCAAGTAAAAACGGGTGGCTTCCAAATTGGATTAAGATTAAAGGTTGGATAATAATGAAACGTAGTTGACGATGGCGATGGAAATGGTATTTAAACCAAATTTTGCATGTATTTGACATGAGGATCCGATTCTTAGTTTGGTTTATTGATATACCAAACTCCAATTATAGAATATATCTACCCACCATAAAAAATTAAATTAAGGGGGATAATCAAACTACAAATTCAAGATTCTCTCCGTCTTGTTATTGAATAATCCCATTTCTTAATCACATTCGGTCACAATTTATGTGTCATTTCTTACTTCAAAGCTTAATAAATAATTCTTCCTTAAGATTAAAATTATGATAAATACTTCAGGGAATAATGAATTGGTATTTAAAAAAAAAAAAGAAGCATGCGGGATCGTCAAACATTAGACCAGTCACCGGAACCAGCAGTCTAAGACCAACGGACCCAAGAAGAATGGCATGTTTGGTAATTATAACAAAATGAAGGGTAAGAGAAAATAGATAAAAGTTACCCTCGGTAGTTCCTAGACGATTCCGTCGCGTCAGGATGAAACTGACAAAACGAGGAGAGTATATACTGCATGCACAGTGAAGAGAATTACGTTAAAAACAGGAGGGTATATTTGTCATTAAATGCTGAGCTGGCAGGTTAAGGTATATTACCTTGCTTGCCTTGCATTGTAGCAACGTTTCCCTATGCAAAAGCCGGCTCTCTCTTATCTTTATATAATTTCAATTTATTCTTTAAATAATTTATTTTTAATTTTCTCTTGTCTCTGTTTCTCTCTCTGTGCTGTGCTCGTGGTTGTAGGATTCCCACTCCCACCCGTTCTACCCAAGCCCAAAAGCACTAAAGAGAAAGATAGAGAGAAAGAAAGGGAGATAGAGAGAGGAAGGAAAGAGATTTCTGCAGAGAGAACGAACCCGGCCAAAAACTGAAACCAAATCGTCGGAAAATATGCTCACTCTCTCCGGCGCCAACTCAGAAATGCAGTTGTGAAATTTGTAGACAAAGAGAATAAGTTTGTGCGTGAGTTTTACGAGACCGGAAAAATGCATGAAGCAATATTACTCGAGCAGCCAAGCGACGCCGTTTGCAGTAACATTAACAAGAAAAAACCATCTGAAGACGATAATACCAAACCTTGTACTGTCACTCACCTCAAACCAGCTGTGCCTTCGCTTCCTGTCGTCGGCCGCGGCCGATCCCAAGCTACCTCGCGAAGAGTGACGCCGACTTCGATAGTTATGACGACTTCCGGTATCGGTGGCGACGCGACGAGTTCCGGAAACGGGAGCGGAACGGGTGACGTTATGGAGAAGCCTTTACCTAACGGGGATCTGTACATAGGGAGTTTTGTGGCGAACGCGCCGCACGGATCCGGAAAATATTTGTGGACGGACGGGTGTATGTACGAAGGCGAGTGGCGAAGAGGGAAAGCGTCCGGCAAGGGGAAGTTCTCGTGGCCTTCGGGCGCTACTTTTGAGGGCGAGTTTAAGTCGGGTCGTATGGAAGGTTTTGGTACGTTCACCGGATCCGATGGGGATACTTATCGTGGGTCGTGGAGCTCTGACAGAAAACATGGGTATGGTGAGAAGCGGTATGCTAACGGCGATTTTTATGAAGGATGGTGGAAGAAGAATCTACAAGAGGGGCAAGGCCGTTACGTTTGGAAAAACGGAAATGAATATAGCGGGGAGTGGAAAAACGGCGTCATTTCCGGGAGAGGAACGTTGATGTGGACGAACGGAAATAGGTATGACGGTCAGTGGGAAAACGGTGTTCCGAAGGGTGACGGAATGTTCACTTGGTCTGACGGGAGTTGCTACATTGGAACTTGGAACATCAGCAACAACGACGTCAAGTTACAGCAGCTAAATGGGACGTTTTATAATCCTAATAATGGGAAAGAGCAAAATCTAACGGTGACGTCCAGGAAAAGGTCGTCCGTGGACGGAGCTAGAGGGAGCTTGAATGAGAAGAACGTTATTTTTCCAAGGATTTGTATATGGGAATCTGACGGCGAAGCCGGAGATATCACTTGTGATATAATTGATAATGTGGAGGCATCGATGATTTACAGAGACGGATTTGGGTTTGATCATGACGGGTTTAGACAGTTTCGGAAGAGTCCGTGTTGTTTTAGCGGGGAAGTGAAGAAACCAGGGCAGACCATTTCTAAAGGCCATAAGAACTACGATTTAATGCTTAATTTGCAACTGGGTATTAGGTAATTCCATTGCAATTCGTTTTTTCAGATTGATTTGTTTTCACTTATCATCGGGGTTTCTAATGTTGGAGATGATGTTCTGTTGCTGTAGGTATTCTGTTGGAAGGCACGCTTCGATATTGAGAGACTTGAAGCCAAATGATTTTGATCCAAGGGAGAAGTTCTGGACGAGGTTTCCTCCGGAGGGATCCAAGATTACGCCTCCCCATCAGTCCGTTGAGTTTCGATGGAAGGACTATTGTCCTACGGTGTTTAGGTATTGATTTGGTCAATTGCTTGGCTATGATATTTAATATTCAATTTCCAGTGTTAATTTTATGGGGCCATAGTATTTGATGAATTGCATATTCTATTTTTGGTGACTGTAATTTTTGGGCGACCATGTGTAGACATCTGCGGGAGCTGTTCCAAGTAGATCCTGCAAATTACATGCTAGCTATTTGTGGAGATGATGCACTTAGGGAGCTTTCTTCTCCTGGGAAGAGTGGAAGCTTCTTTTACGTTACTCAGGATGATAGATTTATGATAAAGACAGTGAAGAAATCAGAAGTCAAGGTCAGTTACCTTTTTATGACCCCTTCATTTTGGAGCTTAAGTTGACAAAATTTTATTTCGATAGCATAATTAGCAATTGGTCAATAGTTTTTTTTTTATTCCGTGGTTACCATTTAGCTTTCTTAATATAAGAGACATTCACACGCTGTGACAATTGGATTGAGTTTGAAGTGTTTTTATTGATGATCAGGTGCTTATTAGGATGCTTTCAAGCTACTACCAACACGTTTGTCGGTATGAGCATTCGCTTGTGACAAAATTCTATGGCGTGCATTGTGTTAAACCAATTGGTGGTCAGAAGGTATGATTTGTGAAACAAGTTTGAATTGCTTAGATATGTTCTGTTTATTTACTTCTGTCAACATATCTAATAGTTTTTTGTATTTGAAAATCAGACCCGATTCATTGTCATGGGCAACCTGTTCTGTTCCGAGTATAGAATCCATAGACGATTTGACCTTAAAGGATCCTCACATGGGCGCACAACAGACAAGGCCGATGGGGAGATTGATGAGACTACTACCTTAAAGGATTTGGACCTCAATTTTGTGTTTCGACTCCGAAGAAATTGGTACCAAGAGCTGATGAAGTAAGTTCGAAGACTGCATTTTTGTTTTTGGCTTTTGTCATTTGAATCTCTCTGGTTTATGCTTTCATTCTTCTCATATCCATTGTAATGTTATCAAAATAATTGCAGACAAATTGAACGAGATTGTGAGTTTTTAGAGGCTGAGAGAATCATGGATTACAGTCTTCTGGTTGGCCTTCACTTCCGTGACAACACTGCTGGTGACAAAATGGGGTTGTCACCATATGTTTTGCGCACTGGTAAATAAACACGGCATTCTCTCATTTGAAGTACTGTTTGGAGCGGGCAAAACTTGGGTTAAACTTTTGCAGCGATGAGAATGTTCAATCAAGTTTTTGTATTTCTCTGCAGGAAACAAGGATTCTTATCAAAATGAAAAGTTCATGCGTGGCTGTCGCTTCCTTGAGGCAGAGCTACAAGACATGGATCGGATTTTATCTGGCCGGTATGTGTTCTTCTATCTTCTCGTGTTCCTTCTATTTCTGGCCAATTACCTAATGTTTATCTGAAATCTATTTATTAATTTAGGAAAACTGTAACGAAGAAAACACCTCTGCGGACTTGATATTTGAAAATATCTCTAGCATAATAAATCAGTGGCTACTGGATGAATATGTTGTGTTTGGGCTTTTTTCTTTCTGTTATAATTACATGGAAGGTGGCAATAACTTACATAATTGATTTTGATAATATCCTTTGGAACAATTGAAAGTGGCTTGGGTTGTCCTGCTGATTTTGTGGGGGTAGTTCAGAAGACAATAGTTGGTTGTGGGGCATATTAGAGGATGTGGTCCTTGTGATCCTAGATGTGAAGCAGGGTCTGCCTCAATAATTGTTACCTGTTATTTTAAGTCTATAAAATCATTGGTGGATTCTGTTGCTGCAAATAATGGAAAGGGATGCAATTTTCCCCTTTAGCAGATGACAGTAGCAATTACTTGTCTGGTTGCAGTAATTTAAATTGGATGCGGTTTTTATTGTTTCCTTTTTCTTAATAAATCAACAACCTAGCTAATATAATATACTCATTTGGTAGCATTTACATTATGGTGAAAAATGTCTGGTTAGGATCTAAAAACTGAAATAGATTAGTAGGAATGCAACTCTTGTGATCCGTTTTTTGTTACATGTAATAATTTTATTATTCAGTGGATGTATTCAGTGTCAAAATAAAATTGAAATGTGGTGTTTATTAGGAAACCATTGATCCGGTTGGGAGCAAACATGCCAGCAATAGCAGAGCAGATGGCTAGGAGGAGCGATTTTGATCAATACACACAGGGTGGAGTTAGCCATTTGACCCCTTCTCGTAATGGTGAGACTTATGAAGTGGTGCTATACTTCGGAATCATTGATATATTACAGGACTATGACATCAGCAAGAAATTAGAGCATGCGTACAAATCGTTACAAGCTGACCCTACTTCAATCTCTGCTGTTGATCCCAAACACTACTCAAAGAGGTTCCGGGATTTCATCGGGAGAATCTTCATAGAAGACGGGTAGGATTCAGATTGCAGTTTGGAAATGAGAAATGCTACTCTTTAATTAAAAGAGAAATCGACCAAAAGGATATATTGACTATGCCCTCGCAGAGAAAATCACTGGGAATTATGCCGTTCCTGGTTTTGGGTTGAACAAATATTTTGCGGGCCAGAGATGCCACTGCAAGTGAGGTATGAGAGCTTGGCATTGGGATTTTTTGGGTTGTCAAAGATGGCTGAATTTTGAGTGTCAGCCAGAAGGTTGTAGAAGGGGGCAGTTGCGGTTGTACATTCAATGGGGGGAAGGGAATTTGAATTGTGATTTCCTTTTTTTAATTTATTTTAGACGGATTAGGCAAAAATTTTGTGGGTATCAAGTAATGTGAAGTGTGAAGATTTGAAAGATAGGTTTAGGGTACGGTGAAAATGTTTCCCAAGACAAAAAAAAAAAAAGAAAAAGAAAATGGGAGACTTGGAATAAGAAAGTGTACAGCTTATACAAGAGAAAAGGGATGGATGGACAGTTTTAATGGAATTTCATGAAATTCTTTGGTGAGATATTTTTATGAAAGACATTTGAATCTCCTTGCAAGAGAGGAGAGGTCCCCATTCTCCGATGGGATCTAATCTTTACAGTTATTTTTGGTGTGTATACAAATATATATATATATATATATATATATATATATATGAAATAGGATGTCTCAAGTCAGTAGTGTTGGTAGTCATAGAAATGGGGTCATAACTTTGCTTTTTGCAGTGAAAGGGAGGTCATTTGGGCAGTAGATTGAATTAACACATGAAAAGCAGAGAAAGAAAGAAGAGATGCGCTCATGTTGCTTGTTCTTTCCCACTTTGTTAACTTCTTTTATTTTTACTGTTCTTCCCATTCTTTTTATCTTCTAAAATGTACAGGAGAGAACAGTATAATAATGGATCAGCAGTGAAGTGTTAGTTAAATATCCAACTAGGATTTTACCAAACGGGTAGTAATAAGGTAAATTAGTAATTAAGAACGGTTAATACTTAATTGTGAATCGTGCAAGGAAGGAGGGGGTCAAGGTCTTTTGACGAGAAAGAAGAGAGTGGGGAATCCAAATGGAACGAAATTTTGTTTTGCGTTCCTTTTCTTTTCTGTGTTAAACCGTAGGGTTGGGTTTCTCTTTTTGACCTTGTTCTCTTTTTGGGGCCTTCTATTGTCTGTTGCTCAGACTCAAAGCACGCGTCTGCCTGCCTCTGTCATTCTGACATCTGCCTCCTTCCCTTCTTAACCGTTGATTTTCTGTTCAAGCTCAACTGATTCATTTCATCGTGACATTACTACCACCTCCTTATAACATTAACACCACCCATCCCCGGAACACACCGTTTAACACGTTGCATGGTAGACAAAGTAGTGAAATAAAATCCCATGTATATAGGGCTAATGAAATGTCACTGATCATATATGGCCATTTTGTCTTGTCCTTTGGAGGATATGCTTAGGAATGAACAATCTTCTTCAAATGGCATGTGCCCCCTTCCTTTCACAAAAGGGCAACCCAAATCCCAAATGTTTGCCATTAGCTTCGCATTTACAGGAAGAATAGTATTAACATTTGACAATCCCCCACCCCCCCTTTTTTGGAATTATGGACTTATTAATCAAATATCTTTACCTTATACATTCTAAGTTTCATGGATTACAGAACTCAAATCCCAAATGGTCACTAACTAAGTGCACATATTTACATTTTCACTCACTTGTAGTTGCAAAGAGGCAAAAAGTTTATACCGTCGACCAAACAAGAGGAGAAAATTAATTAACAAGAGAGGAAGCACAGTTCTCAAAAATGACAAGTAATTGAATGGAAAATTCTGGCAGCCGCAGCTGAACTAGTACTATTAGCAGTAGACCTGCTATTTCACAGACACGTTGCTAGGTTAGCGTTTATATTACAAACAATACAAGCCTTAAAAGCATAAAATTAATTAAAACTCAACGACCTTTAGCTTAATTATTAACTACTCACATGAAAGAACTCGTACGGTTCAAGAAGAAAGAGATTTCCGATTGATTCATTTAGATCCTGCTCCACTCTGTTTTTGCGGGCTCATTGGGACCATTCAAAACTGAAAAAGGCATTTATAAAAAAGTTTCAGTTGAGTCCTTAAATAGTGTTAAACGACATGGTTTTGATAATAAAATTTAAAAGTATATTTTATTAACATTTTCTTTGTTGGACGGAAAAATGGAACACTTGAACTGTTTACGATAGAATACTAAACTAGTTGAATAAATTGAAGTTGCAAGGGAGTCGAGTAAATACGTTACATGCTGCAATAGTAGGTGCATTTCTTTTTTTTTTTGGGCAGCCTGTAGGCAGTGGCAGGCAGACATGCTGCAATAGTAGGTGCATTTAATTATTTAATTTTGTTTATGTACTGGTACAGCACCATCCAGTTGGAATGATGGTGCTTCCATATTCATATTCATTAATTTAATCAGAATTAAATCTTCTTGAGAATAGGATTTCTATTATACGTATGAATTTGTTGCATGTAGACAACAGAATTGGCATTAATTCTCATTTTAATCCAAACCTAACATTAATTTGACAATTATGCATGTAACTTTTGGTGTAGTGTGGTTGGTAAGGTTTTAAAGTTGATAATTTCATAACCGAAGTGTCTTTTATTTGTGGCTGGTGCTTTACTAAAACCATGCTGAGAGCAGACAGAGACTGTGATTTCCATGCAAAATCACAGATTCCAGCAAAGTAATTAAATCTAAACCTACTCACAACCCTTTTAATGCGGATCTGTCTTCAAACTAATAAAGCTGTCTCTTTGACATTTTGATTCTTGGTAATGAAAATGTTTGCTAATACATTAATCATTCTTTAACAGATAATAACCTTTAACCGATCTAGCTTCTACTGCAAATGATAATTATTTAAAGGCTTTTCTTCCCATTAACTTAGAAACCTACATAATGTATCTTCTCCGATTGCTAAAGGAAGTTTTCGAAATGAAAACTCGTAGCTTCTAATAAGATTGACGTGAGCAGTAATCGGTCTCTTATTCTCTTATTTTTATTAGAAAAGATTAACTTAATTAGAATATTTAATTAATTATTTCGTAATTACTTGAATATTATTCATGTAATTAAGCATGCATCTTAATTTCTATCTCAGTGCATAACCCGGATACAGAGAAAGTTAATAATCCAAAAAATTGAAGTCATATGCCCAATAAAAATGTGAAAGAGCCCAGGGTGCTCCATTTCCATCAAGAAATAATTAAAGCTTTAGGTTTCAAAATTATTATGTGTCAAGACCCAATTGGAGATATTGACAGAGACTATATACACGCAAGTGGTTAATTGTCCTTCCCTTCCAAGTATTACTAATAAACGATATCATTTGTGAATAAAATCAACCCATTCACAATCACCTGAGCCAAGCACTCTTCAAAATATTCTATGCTATGGCCTTCTTTTTCAATTTAAATTATGGTGTTGACACAATTTGGTGGCTAAACCTATCCCATAGTTAGCTACTATTCATATATATATATATATAAAACCTTCTACATTATTTATCAATCATTGTATTATATATAAATGAATAATTAAAATCATGTATTGTATTATATATGCATTAATAACTCTACAAATTAGAATACCATTAAAAACAAATTTATGAATATTATTATAAGAGAGAGTAATAGGTGAAACAGTACATGTCAGTATTATTGATGTGACGAGACCATTCAATCAATAACGTGAGAGAAATATATTTATTGACAGTGAATACAAAAATAAATAAAAAATTATACTATTTAATTAATATAATGAGAGAAATTTATGAAACTTTTTATTGATTTTTTTATCCACTACTACTAAGTATATTTTTCTCGTTTCATTAATTATATAGTTTTATCATATCAGTAATATTAATATTTTAGAATTATTGATGTAGAGAGACTATCTAATCGATAACGTGAAAAAAATATATCTTTTAGTGATGAGTACAAAATTAAATAAAAAATTTTATTATTTAATTAATATAATGAGAAAAATTTATAAAATTTTTTATTAATTTTTTTATTTACTATAAATAAATATATTTTACTCGTTTTATTAATTAAATAATCTCATCACATCAATTATACTGATATAATAAAATTATTAATATTATAAAATTAACTCAACTAAAGTTATCTTCTATTATATCAAAATTTAAAAATTTATATATAACAAGTGTTATTTCTATTTTCACGGCTATTAATTACTTTACAACTTCAAAAAATATTTATGTAACAGTAGTAGATATGGTATTAATACTGCTAGTAGTTATCGCAAACGTTTAAGGCCTGGTAGGTATAATTTATTTTTGAAAGCGAAACGATGAGCTGAGTTATTTTTTTGTTTTAGTTTTCTTTGTTTATTGTTGTATAACATACATGACATGACATGGTGAGTGGTAACATGGATAAGCAATTAAGCTGTCGATGGTTGCAATTTCTTGAATTTGGGTTGTCGGGAAAAGTTACAATCATGGCAAACATAACGCTTGTGTGTAGGGGGACAAGCGCTTCCCACTTCATTAATTACTCTTATACAACTAATTATTATCATTTTTCTTTTAAGACTGCGTATACATGTATATATATATTTTGGGGTTAATAACATTTATATCCCTGAGTTTCTACATGTTTACAAAAAAAAAAAAAAAAAAAAAGAAGAAGAGAGAGAAACTTAGTTGTAAATGCACAAGTACCATCTATCTGAATAACTATGTTTAGATTGGGAAAGTAAATATATGAGTACTAATATAGTGCTATCGCATGTCTAAATATCTACATTCATATTGAGTAATTACTACTTTCTAGTTAAAAGAGAAATTAACCCATAAATTATGAAAAAATTAGAGCAACTTTTAACATTTACAATATACTACTTAAAAATAGTAAACATTAAAGATTCATTAGTAGATATTATATTTTTTTAGAATTATAAATATTATAAAATAGAAGTGTTAAATATTAAATATAACTGAAAAAGTGAGTAATTCCAATGAAAACTAGCATGTTAGGCACCTTATCAATCAATCGTGTTTTGGAAGTTATTTGCTTAAAAAATTGTAAAGTAGTTTGAAAATCCTAATTATGCTGTGGTATGATTTCAAAAAGAGGGGTGTATTAAACTATTTAAACATAGGCAGCAGGGTTGGCCACCTTGAATGTCCAATTCTTCCAAGATCTCTAGGTGATTCACGACTTCATCTTTGAAATTTGTAAACTCACTTGTTTAATGATATTTTAAGACGTGATTTCCACTTTGTACTATTGATTTTCAAGATAATTCAAACAACGGAAACGTGGGTGGCATAAATTTGGAATGAAGAATAAAACCATTACACGTTTTCTCAAAATCAAAAGGCGTACCCAATAATTGAATTATTAAATGAAAATTGGGTAAGCTGCTCAAATTTTAAAAAAGAAGTAGGCAGCCATTGGTCCCTAAGGTTCCACTAAATGGGAACAATCCCACAAACTTCAATTTTCTATTCTATCGCATTCAATTATTCAAATACCCATTCATTATTAATTTCACAACGACTAAACCCAAGAAGTAATTGACCTCCTCAACCTCTAAAAAGGTAATACAACATAACGTATGCTTTCCTATGTGTTATGAACCATAGCAATCCATAGTAATTTGATTCTTCAATAGTCAAAGATCGGAAGAGACGGCGGAATCAACACTGTAGACAAATAGTAGCAAACATTATGCACAATATATTTGAGAGTTTACTAATTCTTGTTAATTAAATTTTTGTGGTTTATATGGAATGAAAAAAAGTGGCAAATTGATTCTCTTGGAGTTTGGACATGAGGAAGGATTATGTGGATGTTGTTATTGTACTTGATTCTTTCTTAAATGATGGATGTATGAAAATTATTGCAGCTTGGACTTGGATGAGATAATATTTTTGAACCACACATATTATTTTAAAAATATTATCTATTAGATTTAACATGATAAGAACCATTTGCATCACTTCATATATCATTGTGCAAATTTTTTTGGAGTCCAACTTAGGACCTCGAATTTATAGTCTTCATTGTCGACAAGTAGGTGAATTCAATAGAGGGAGGGCCAGCCCATGTGTTGCCCAAAAGGTGAAACATTTTTCCTCCTAGCCCACTGGATAGACAATGGGCTACAATGTTCAAGCTCTAAAGTACATGAAAATGCCCACATTACCAAATTGCCAACGAGGAAAGATTTCTTCCTCCTGGGATAATGATAATAATAATAATTAGAAATACATTGAAAAAATAAATTATAAAATATAAAATTCTCCAATGATCTATAATTTAAAAAAGGAAAAAAAAATAGTTGGACTTGGGAATTAATTGAGAGATGGTTGGTGTTGTTAATTTTTATGATATCTAGAATTTGACAACTCGTTGCTTGATTAAAGATTCAAAATAAATTAATGAATTTCGTGGGGACTATAGAATGAATCTGGGAAATATTATGTGGTTTTGGGCATGTGAAGGAACAACTAGCTGTCTATGCAACCAGCAACAAACTTCTGTAATTCTCAATTGATCAATTCCAATCATAAACTTTGTTGTGGTTTTGTATTGGACCATTTTGTTTGATAACAATTTTCAGAATTCGGTCCACTTATTCACACATATAATTGCATAATTTGATGTTCTTGTTCAACAACTCTTCATGTATTGCTAGCTCCAAATGACATGCTATTTTTTTCCCCGTTCGTTAATACTACATAAGTAAACTATTTTTATACATATAAATTTAATGGCATGATATGTTAGAAGGGAGAAAATAACAAATTTATTGGAAATAAATAAATAAATAATTGTATTTTTTTAATTATATCATGCTACATGAATTTGAATAAATGAATTAGTAAAAAAAATTTGTATGTGTTATTATTATTATTTATAAAAATTTTTATTAATTTTTTTTATATGGTATGGAACATGGACCAATTTCCCCTTTTCCGGGATGATCGAATACACCCATAGCATCGTTCGCATCGCCCGAGATTCATATGACTGCAAAACCAGCCGAGAATTGCCATTTCAAGCTTAAATTGGAGCTTCACTCGCCGAACAAATGTTTGTTCCAAATTTCGAAAATATGCAGCATTGCCTTAAAGCAGGAAGCAATATGGAGAGTTGAAAGCAAAACCGGAAAACACAGATCAAATTTGGTGAGACATCTGAAATCTTGCGCTCGGCCAGAAATTATAACGGCCTTTTCATATACTTGCATTAGCATCTGATTCTGAACTCAAAGCATGGCATATATGCCTATGTTACAGCTAACAGGAGGTCCCCACTGACTGAAATTTTTTTGGGAAAACGGGAGAGAAAATATTTGGTTTCGTACAAGAAAAAAAAAGAAGAAATACAATGAAATATATTGGTTTATGGGAACAAAATCTTTTGCCTATCAGAGCAGATTAGATAAGCCATTTACCATCCCATAACTATCATTATATTCTTTTCCATCAATCAAATTTACATCCCATCTCATCTGTCTAGTCAAATGTGTAGAGTTCTCGATGATAAATCCTCACCATTGAATTGGATACCTGGCTAGTGGGTTTTGCTACGGTATGCAATTACCGTTCCACCGTTTTTTTTTATAGTGGCGGAAGCATTTTATTTTTTTTTTTAAGTGCATTGTAAGCATAATTTATTATATATTTTAATTTTTTATTATATATTTTAAATATTATTTATTTATATATTTTAACATATTTTACTTATTTTAAAT
>CP135570.1:43685-78318 GCA_032401905.1 Swietenia macrophylla | reverse complement strand
CGTCAAATTTTGGTGGGAAGCTTTTGAAACAGCAGTCTACCTGATAAATAGACTCCCAACAACTACCTTGAACTTCAAGTCATCATATGAAGTCATATACCAAAAGCAGACCAGTATCACATTACAAGAAAAACCAGAGATGAAGGATATATGCCTGAGGATGCAGTAGAAGCTATGTTTGACAGTAAGTGGAAACAAGCAATAACAAAGGAGTATAATGCCTTGATTAATAATAGAACTTAAGACCTAGTGTTTGCAAATCCATACATGAAAGTAATCGACAACAAATGGATATTTAAACTAAAGTATAATCCAAATGGTACTGTGGTCAGACACAAAGTTAAGTTAATTGCAAAGGGTTACCATCAAATAATTAGAGTGGAGTATGCAGAAACCTACAGTCCTGTAGTCAGATCATCAATAATCAGAGTTGTATTATGCTTAGCAGTCCACTTCAATTGGCAGGTAAGATAAGTTGATGTGAATGATGCATTTTTGAATGGAAGCCTAGATGAAGAAGTTTACATAGAATAAGTGGAAGGGTTTGAAGATACCAAAAGACCTGCACATGTATGCAAACTCAACAAGGCCTTGTACGGTCTGAAACATGCTCCAAGAGCATGGTATCAAAGGTTGAAATTAGTTTTATTAAGTTGGGGCTTTACTAACATGAAGTCTGATACTTCCATCTTTATTTCATCAAGCAACCAGGGAATTGTTTTAGTGTTGGTTTATGTTGGTGATATTCTTATTACAAGGAGTGTGGGAAGCATCATAGAAGACACAATAGACAAGCTAAACAATTGCTTCTCCTTAAAAAACCTAGGCCTACTTCACTTTTTTCTGGGAATTGAAGTCAGAAGAAATGCACAAGGAATGCATTTGTGTCAAAAAAAATATATTCAAGATTTATTGAAAAAGACAGGGATGCTGCAATGCAAAGAAATGACCACACCAATGAGCACTTATGAAAAATTTGCAAAGTTTGAAGGAAAAGATTTCAGAGATAAAACATTATACAGAAGTCTAGCAGGAGCTCTTCAGTATCTCACACTAACCAGAAATAGCTTATAGTGTGAATAAACTTTGCCAATTTCAAGAAAATCCAAAGGAACACCATTGGATAGGGTATAAGGGGATTCTTAGATACCTCCAAAGGACTCAGAATCATGGTTTATATTACTCTAAATCTGAAAAACTGAATTTGATAGCTTTTGCAGATGCTGATTGGGCAGGAGATATGGATGACAGGAAGTCAACAAGTGGCTATGCTGTATTCTTAGCTGGGAACATGATATCTTAGAGCTCCAAAAAATAAAGAATAGTCTCAAAGTCTGGCACATAAGCTGAATACAGAAGCTTAGTAGCAACAACATCATAGTTGGCTTGGATCAATTCTTTCCTATCTGAACTATAGATATAAATTGATCAAAAATCACTTTTGTGGTGTAATAACAAGGGAGCTGTCACTTTAGTTGAGAGTCTAGTATTTCATAGTAGATCCAAATATATTGACATCGACGTTCATTTTATTCGAGAGAGACTAGCAAAGGGAGAATTAGTCATCAAATATGTTCCTACAAGAGATCAAATTGCAGACATATTCACAAAGGCTAAGTTTGAAGGAAAGTGTTGAAGATTGAAATCAGTCTAGGACAGCCTTGAAAGACACCTCAGCAGACACGTAATCATCAGGCGTTATAACTATTTCCGGAGATCAAGCAAGCAAGGACAGAAGGACCACCTGCATACCTGCCTTTACCCTCTCAACGTGCAATTGCAACGGATTGAATAGAGAACGAACAACATATATCAAGACAAATTTATTTTGTATTATTTAATTTTTATTTACAACTGTATACTAGGACAACATCTAGCTTAGACTTATATATATATAATGTTTTACAATGAAACAGTAAAAAATACACATTTCTATTGTCGGTAACAAAGTTCTGCTTTTTCCATCAAAATTAACTATCCTTCATTTATGAAACATATAATCACCCGCACTAATTTTTTTTAATGCTTTTGCTCTTTTTTAATATTTTCTTCAGTGACCCGTAGATCTTTTGGTTGTTGCATGAAACTTGCTCGAGAGGAACACATTTATTGTATTAATATTAATTTGTTGATCGATTTAGTAAGTGTTTGAAGTTAATTATGATAAAATTAAAACTTCGTTTGTGAAAAATTAAATTATTTTTTGACTTAAAAAATTAAAATGAAAGACAATACTTTAGACAATTGTATTTATATTCTAATAAATTTGTGAGAACGTATGCATTTACAAATCGATATTATTATGCTATCCATGCGAAGATGATGAAAGAGAGAATGCTTCCATGCTAGTTTGTTGCGGCCAAATTTAGTAACCTGGCAAGTGCCTATCCGCCAGTTAACGAGTTTTTTTTTTCCTCCCGCTTGCGTTATTTTTAGTCTAAACGTACGAACTGAGTAAAATATGCACATTTAATGTAAGCATTAATGACTCAAGTTATTGTGAGGTCTTTATATATATATATATATATATATATGTATGTATGTATGTATATTGCCCGAGAGCATTGAATTTTGTTGTTAGAAGATGAAACAAGCTGCGGACGAAGTGGAAGAACTAATATTTGACAAAATAAAGAGAGTACTAAATATCTCAAATTCTTATATAAAAATATGCAATAAATTTACATGGTAGGTCATAAAATTTTATGATTTTCAAAATTATTTATTGCTAGTAAGTATTACGCCTTTTGAATTATGTGATGTATATTTGATAACATTGACAACATCATATTCGTCAACAAATATTCTTTTAGAAACATAATACAACTATAGTGAATGATATTGATAAGGAAACATTTCAGCAGTAGAGTTAGGTGTATCAAGCGAAGATTTTGTTACTCAATAACACGAGCATTGCAAATACAATTAACTTTTTCTAATTTAGGGACAGATTTGGTTTCAAGGGAATAATTTTTGAATATATTAATAATAATAGAGATATTAAAGGGGTTTAGTTTTAAACAGTAAAGTTCGATTTAAGTTGGACTCCTTGCGAGCTCAGTTCGAATAAAAAAATAAAAAATAATTATAAATTCAGATAAAATTAAACTTATTAGATTTAAATTTATATTTTTTTTACTTATATTTATTAATTAATATGATTAATTAGGATTCAAGGATAGGAATTGTATTGGATTTGCTTATTTTTTTAACAGGCTCAACTTAGCCTGTCTTTAAATCTATACTAGCCTCGTTTTTGTAGACGAGGCGGGTCAGCTCGGCCCTTTACACCTCTAAACAATGGCATTGAATTGGTTGAAAATTTTAATAAATATTTGATAAATTTCGGACGCGAGAATATAACATTTTGTTATTTTTCATTTTATTTTAAAATTGAGAACAAAATTTCCCACAATCGGAAGAACAAATAAACTTGTTGTTTGCAGTACTCGTGCACGAATACGGTGGCGGTTTTTGAGACAGGGAGGGAGAGAATTGAGAATAAACAAAAGAAGGAAATGAAATTAATAATGATGAAGAAGACAGAGAGATCAGATCAGACCAGTTCATCGGCCTCCGGTAATAGCTTCTGATTTGTCTTTGAGAGAAGTCAGAGCATTAAATGCAAAAGACCAGATTGAGTTGTCTACTAATTTCCGCTTTCATCATTTGGATCCAGATCAATTATGTGAAATGAAAACGCCAACTCCGCCTGCTTCTCCAAAGAGCAATACAACAAATCTGAATCTGCCCTTCTCTCAACGTTGATTTTCTTTTTCTTTTCATTCCTATTAAATTAAGTTACAAAATCTGTATTTTGTTATCGGAATGACGCCATTGTGTATCAACGACTGTTATCAAGCGAAAATTACTTTTGTCGCGATGGCATTACTAGGTTGATTCATTTGCTATATTAGTTAAAAAATATATTTTTATAAATCAACGTAGTTTACTTTTATATTAACTATATAATATTTTTTTATTTAATAAGATTTAATTGCTTATAAAAGAATGAGCATTATACAAATTTTTTATTCATTAAATGCAAAATTCCAAACTCTCTCTCTATGTATATATATATATACATGTTTCAACAGTTTTTTTTTGTTTAAATTTTCTCGCAACAATTTTTGAGTGTACCCTCATATTCGATTTATGATATTTTGAAACCATAAAATTCTCCTACATCATCTCCAGGTTCCGCCGGTACCTCGATCACCGCCGTCCGATGTCATTCTCACCTTCGTGCGCCACCCGAAGTTCCTGCCTGCATTTGCAACGCGTCCCACTCATAAAAATGCGAAGTTTTCGGTCATTCGAACGCAAGATTTCTCTTATAAGTTTCAACCTGTATCTCCTCTTCTAACGTCTTTACAAATTCATAACACAGTATAATTGTTTTGTTTGCCTCTCATTTTTAGTGCAGTTCTATAACAAATTTGAGCACGAATATCGGACAATTACTCTAGTCTAAATCAATACTAGCTAGATGTGTATACATAAATATATGACGCGTTACCCCTTAATAGATGTTATAAAATTGTGATAATGAAGTTAACATCTTACCTAATCCAAAGTAATTAATAACAAATATCACAGTATAAAATATAAATTTGTATATCACTTTATACATACACTATTATAGATATTGTAAATATAATGCCAGTGGTTCATACTGGTTGGTACCAACTAAATAATAATAATAATAATAAATGATGTGATATCATATAATTAAAAGAGTAAAATATAATTTTTTTAATTTTACATTTATTATAATGATTTTTCAGTTAATTTTTCGATTAAACACTAATGGGTTAATTTGGTTATGTACCATTACTTCTCAACAATACTAATGGGTTAATTTTGTTTTGTACCATTGCTTCTCAACAATACTACGTACAATTGAATCAAACTGGACAAATTATAATTTCACCAAAGTTTCCAGTTACTTTCAAAATAAAATACAAAAACAAAAATTATCGTTTGAACTGACAAGGGATAGGCCGCGATGGTTTTTTTTTTTTCTTAAAATTTAAAATAGTTTAATATAGAAGTTTAAGATAATAATTAAAATAAATAAAGTAACTTTACTTAGACGATATCATTAAAATAGTTCGCAGTGTGACATTCTCGTCGTATTTGATGTAGTATTATTATTTCCTCCTCTCCATTCTCGTACTCCCTTTTGGCATTCCCACTAACACTCAAAACTACAATGTTTTACGGCCACGGTATACTTTTTCTCGCTCTTCAAACTGCTCATCGGACAGACATTGTTCGCCCAATTTCTCCTCTTAATACGCTTGCCCCGGCTTGCTGCCCCTCTGCTCTCTCTTGGATTTAACTTGTTTCTCTGTCGTTCCAACCAACTGTGTCAAATCCCTGCAATGGATTCTCCTTCGTCACCGCCGCAGCCAAGCCCTGAGCTTCTAAACGCGCAAGCTCATCTGTCGACTCATTCTCCTTCGCTGCCACAACCGAGCCAAAAGCTTCTAAACCTTAAGGCTCGGGCATCAACGCCGAGCGCAAAGTTGCTAAACCCACATGCCCAGCCCTTCAAACCACCACCGCCATCAGAAACCAAACCAAACTCTCTTCCCAAATCTTTTTTCCTCCCACATGAGTTGTCCAGACAGCAGCGTCAGTATTCATATTCTCTGGCACCTGCGATGACACGCCGTTTAGCTTACGAGCCCATATACTATTATCAGCCCAGTCCGGTTTGGTCACCACAGGAAGGAAAAATTGAGTACTATAATGCATTTAAACAGCCTTTGCAAGGAAACATTGTGCCATATTACGGAAGTAGCAGTGTTGACGAAGATTATGGCGAGGAAGAAGTTGTATCGGAGGATAATGTGGAAGAATATGGGGTTGTGGGTACTGGAAAGAAAATGGATGAGCGGGTAAAGAGATTTCTTCATCCGAAATGGAGATCGCTGAGAAAGAATGTTGTGGGCAACACCAATAAGAAATGGGCTCCGCAGAAGTCTGTTTATAAGAAGAAAGACGGAGAAGGCGGCAGAAACACGACGTTGATGATAAAAAACATCCCTAACCAGCTTGAGTTTGTTCTCTTTCGTTCTGTTCTCTTAATCATTGTGGTTAGGTTTTAGCATCTGCTTTCTGTGGTTTAGTTTCAATCATTTTCAGATGGATGTTTTCGTACGTTTTAGGAGAGCATTGGTCGCTCTTTGAGTTTATTTTAGGTTGCAACTTATATATGTTTTTGGTGGTTCTATCTGTTCACATTTTACTGTTTGACTTCTTCCACTACTGTTTTTTACTCTTTTAACTCTGTTGTCCCGGTTCCTTGGAGTCTTTCTGTTTCTCTCTTTCAATTTGCCCTTTGATCTTTGGTCATTGACAGCTGCGGCATTTTCCTTCTGCTTTTTTTATTTTATCACTCATGTATGCAGTTACATTTGTTTTGTTGGTCCCAAAAAGTAGTCGTATTCAAGGACGTGCATGTGTTTATTTCTGTATGCGTTGCTTTCTCTCATATCCTTATACGATGGTTTCTTGAGCAGGAGGCACGACTTGCTGCGGATTTTGGACAACCACTGCAGGGAAGAGAACTTGAAGGCCAAGCTGCACTCTGAACCGTTTAAGTCTGAGTACGATTTCGTTTACTTGCCGATGGATTTTGGGTAAATTAGCTATAGACCTTGTAATTTTCCTTTTTCTTTCTTCAAAATTCTTAGTATTATTTGAACAATCAATGTGATATTTGTCAGTTCTCGTGCAAATTTGGGATATGCTTTTGTCAATTTCACGACTGCGGTTGGAGCAAACGGTTTCAGCCAAGCCTACCACCAATACGAATGGGATGCTCAGGTGCCTGGAAGCAAGAAAACTTGTCAAGTTTCACGCGCTGCCATTCAGGTGAATGCATTCTATTGCAATGTTATGGTTTTTTTTTTTTCAATCTTTCTGATATGTGTGTGATTCTTACTGTGTTTGCGAAATTTAGGGAAAAAATGCGCTGATGCACCATTTTGAGCTCTCCAAGTTCCGTTGTCACACCGATGATTACCTGCCTGTGATACTCGCTCCTCCGCGTGACGGCTGGAAGAACACAAGCCCTGTCATTGTTGGGAAACGTATAGATTTAGATCCAGCAGCTCCTGTCCATCGAAGGAAATTCATAAAGATGATGAGAAACCACAAGCAGCAGCAGATTCGATAAGCACGTTTTCTACCGCATCGGTTTCGTCAGCCACACATAGGAAACTGTTCTGTTTATCTGCATTTTGTTTAGATAATTAACCTATTTTGTTTTTAGGTGATTTTAATAAAGATGCACGGCTCATTGTATTAGGTCGTCGAATCACCTTTGTTCTCATCGTCTCCGGAGATAATTTAGCACGTGGGAGAATCTGGGGTGAAATGGAAACATTGGTTTCCTTTCATATTCAATAGGGTTGGGTTAGGTGTGTGATTGCTATTGCTTAGGAAAAAATAGCTTTCAAATTCAATCCTATGTTCTTTGTTCCTGGCTGGATGAACCTGCAAACTTGGGTTAGGGTTTGTTAATGGCTGTGAGCTATTTTAAGGGTGTTACTATTCTAAATTAGTATGTGAATGCTTATTCTTATATTATTAGGGAAGTCAGTTCTGTGCTTTATTTTGTGTTGGAGAGGATTAGATGTGTAAGTTGAAATAGCAAGTTGAGCCCTACCCAAGGTATCTCACATGATCCTCTCGGTGAAGTAGAAATCCGGTGCAACGACTGGTAATATTTTCAGCAATTTGAGTTGTATCCATTTCCTAGTTAGATATTTAACAATACGTTTAACTTCGAGAAGAAAAAAAAGAAAATAAAGAAGTGGAAGGCGGCAAATGATTGTCTACCTACGGAATGGCTTTAAGGAGCTGTCTCAGTAAGCCATGATGACACTCAGAATACACAAAACTTACTGTGTACAAAACTCGCATTTCATGTCACTAGTTTGGCATCTCATTAGTAAACATTCCTTTAACATGGTGACGTTCGAGAGGGAATAGAAAATTAGGTAGGCACGTATTGCGTGCAAATAAAGGTACACAATGTAACTAATTACTTCAGCCATTCTTGATCTTTTTTATTAGTCAGGCAATGGGAAACCTAGAAAATTAGGTAGGCATGTATTGCGTGCAAATAAAGGTACACAATGTAACTAATTACTTCAGCCATTCTTGATCTTTTTAATTAGTCAGGCAATGGGAAACCTAGATTGAGCCATGAAACTAAACTATATCTATTTATTTTGTTATGAACATCTCCGTTCATCATCCACTCCTGCGTGGTGCGGGTGTGTGTGTGTGTGTGTGTGTGTGTGTGTGTGTGTAGAGAGAGAGAGAGAGAGAGAAAGAGAGAGAGAGAGCTGATTTTTCAAATGTCAAATCAATACACATTCGTTTGATTTTGATCCCAAATAAACAATGGCCTTTATGGTCTTCTTACGAGTTAAAGAGAATGAGTAGGAAGATCAGCTTCCAGTAGTAACTGCCTTGCATGCACATGGGTTTTAGGCATTCTTTTTCTTTGAGGTCAGTGATGACAATTCAAACAACATTTCGGTATTCTCTTTTAAAATCGGAACTGCTATGATTTCAGAAAACGAAATGATCCTCAATAGCCCTTCAGTTGAGAATAGCATAATGGAAAATGAAAAGTGATCGTCCCAGTATTGTATCTTTATGATACTCCCATGAATAATGGTAAATCTTTGTTCATTCTCTGTTTTCACAAATCAAAGAATTTTCCAGGATTTTATGTACAGAATGAATAGTCAAATGATTTTGCATCGTTTCAGACAGAAGAAAACTCTTTCATTTTTATTCGTTTCCTTAAAACTAGAGTATGATATGCAATTAGATTAATGATTAAAACTAGAGCGTGATATGCGTTTAGATTAATGATTAAATTTTCAAGAATCTAAACGCAGCACCGAGTATTTAATTTTAACAAACGTGATTTGAACATTTAAAATTCACACAGGTACAATTAGCATCATTACAAAAAAGTTACAGTGATATGCTATACTAGTTCTGATACAAATTTTGTGTTTTAATGAACTAACTTGATCGTGACCACAGCTCTTTTGGAAACATAATATCATCATTGTATCCACCAATTAACATCTACTGAATTCACGTTAAATAAATCGGAATCAGTACAACAAAACATTCATGTTCAAGATTGAAATAAAAATTCACCGATTTAATCAACACAGCATAACGAAGCTATCCATTCAATTAACGAGGGCTTTCTATTTCCCAGCAACGGTAACTCTCTTACCCTTCATTGTCCCGCAAATGTTCTTAGTGCGTTGCCCTCTGCACGGCAATCCCTGAATGTGGCGCATGCCTCGGTAGCACTGAATCTCCTTCGATCTCCTAGTAGCAACCGCATTGAATCTCCTCTGCAAAACCCACAATCCAGAACCAGTTAAAACTCACATCCACCATTGATTGTCAATAACAACCTTTGGAAACAATTAAATGCATTTCCTGTTCTCAAATTCCAATTCAGGAGCAATCTTTGTAAATAAAAGAACCATGTAAACAGAACACATGGGGTTTTGAATATTTACCAAATCTCCTGCCATCATTACTTGGAGACTATCACAGATGAGTTCTTCCTTGTACAAATTTGTTAGCAGCGGCTCACAACTCAACAAAAATAATTCAAAAAAGTGGTAAGGATGGAAAAAATTTGAATTATAAAAAAGACTTATCAACAAATCAAATTTAAATTAAAAAATTTGATAAAATTATTATCATAAATAATAATGAATGCCTAGCATGTATCATGGTTAATGGTCATTTAGAGTTCTCTTCTCCTCGTTTAGTTTTTATTCTTGGTATCAAAGCCATTGGCTGTGAGCGCTAACTTTCATGAAATATATCATTTTAATTTCAAACAAATACGACACAAATATAATGTTTTTTGCCAAATTTACAAAAGAATTTTGTATACAAAAAATTTCCAAATTCGACCTAAGTACAATCCGTGTCTTCAATCTTTAACACAGTTTACAGAAGACTGTCAGCAGTATTTCACAACTCACTAGTAATAATTCAAACAATAGGACGAAGAGTGTGAATTATATATAAAAAAAAACTTATAAGCAAATCAAATTCATATTAAAAGATTTGATGAAGTTATTATTATAACTAGTAATGAAAGCATGGTATGTATTATAACCATTGGTCATCAGTCAAAAATATCTGAAGGCACCTTTTGAACTTCTTCTGAGACCATGTTTATGGTCCGCCAAAAAATCAATCAAACTTGAGCTGGGAATTTTCTGAGTTGTGAGGTCCTGCTAATAAAATCTTTAGTGATTTTGTTGTCCATGTTGAGATACAGAGAATTTGGCCATCTCTGGTGCTTCCAATTCCATGAACGTACCGAAGAGAAAACTCAACTCGCTTGTTGTTTGGAATTTCCAAACCTCCAACACGAACGCATTGAATACTTAGACTGTGATATTGTTCATAATACAGCATAATTAAAATCAAATTTATATTTTTGTTAATTAATTCCTCTAAAGGGTAAAAAAAAAATCTAAAATTGCAGGTGGGAACAAACAAGGTTTATAACAAACAAGGAAATGAAAAAAGAAAAAAATACATGGGGAGAGAGAGAGTGTTGGAGAGAAGACTACAATTACGCCCATTACAAATAACGGAGAGCGAGGGTGCTATAGGCATTGCAAGCGTTTGTGCCATTTTCCCTGTTTCTTTTCAACTGTTTTCTCGGCAACCAAACGGAGAGCAGCGGTAGCTCTCCGAAGAATTTATCCGTTTTAAAAGAGAATGGGATTACTGCAGTCTCTTTTATTTTTTGCACACATGTGCGCTGGACCTATAAATGAGGCCCAGAGGCCCAGGCCCAACTAGCTAACAAGCGTGCGGAATGGCTTAGCACAGTAACAAATTTATAATTTTTAACTTTGAAAAAATAGATTTTTTTTTTATTATTGTTTCTAAATAAATACGAGAATGACAACAAATAATTTTTTTTTTGTAAAATATCAAAAATGTAATTATATAAAAAAAAATATTTTTATTTTTTGTGAAAAAATCGTAAAAATATCAAAATATAAATTTTATAAATTTTTTATTTTTTTAGGCACGGAATAAAATGTTAATATTATAAAATCAAATAAAATTCTGTTTGTTAAAAAACAAGGCTAATCCATTAAGTGGGTGATAATTCCTTTGTCATCCATATATAAACCTAAATCTAATCACAAAAGTATGAATTGAAAATTGATCACTCTTCTGCAGCTCAAACAATTGGAATTGATAATGATTAAAGCGTTTGATTCGTCGAGAATTTAAGGGCCAAAATAGAGAACAAAGTTGCTGTAACACTGTAAAACAAGCAAAAGAGAAACTATTTAAACATCAAAGACTTTTGAAATTCTAACACAAAATTTTTCAAACCTACAACTGTATTTATTCATCAAGTTGCTGCACTTGAGATAGATGATAGGCTAACCCACGTATCGCAATCTCCAAAATTGCGGTCTATAAAGCATAACTATCACTCACTTCTTGTAAATTCTCCAAATTTATGGCCAACCTTTTCTTCAGTGACCTTACATCGAACAAAATTTCTTCCATTGTAAATTCGGACTGTGGTATTAAGGAATTCCGGCAAGATGGAAGATCTACGAGACCAAATTTTCTTGTTCGAAAGAAGATCTTTTCTATTCTTCAATTCTGTCAAGAATGCATCAATAAAACTGCCCTTCGATAAAGATCTCCGCAGCATGATCTCAGAATTTCTTCAGTTCAATTTGGCCACAATTTGATTAGAGCTAGCACCTTCTATCTCCGAAAAAAGCGATTACCAAGTAAAGGGATCAATACCAAATGGAGAACATAAACACAATAAACAAGATACAAAATCCTCATCTAAGAAACAAACACACTACTTAAAAAGCAAGCAAAAAGGAAAATAAATAACCTGTTGAAAAGAAAAATCTCACAAGCCGAATCAAAGGTCACCCAAGTAATTGTTCTCTCGAACCTTTTCTCAAACAGTAGAGGCACAAGGCAAGATATAATTGAGCATAAATGCATGAGTAGAAAAAGTTTAATTCAATCGACAAAAATTCTCTAAATTGCAAAAACCTATGAAAAAGTGGAACAAGAATTCTGTTAAAAACATCAAAATTTATACATACATACATACATACATCCATAAATGGCTTCAACCACCAGTAAACCCAACGAGAAAATCAACATTTAGGAATGAAAATGTGCCACCAAACCCACATCCGCATACAATATAAAAATGCAATGCCAGATCCTCTTTCAACCCATTGTGTATTGATGTTTTATTACCAGACTCACGATATTTTATTTCATTACCAAACTTGCCTTAATAGATATTTAAACTCTTATTAAATCCATACAGATATCTATTGGGTTTTTAGAGAGTTTTTTTTTCCTTTGTAATACCAAATACCAATATGCAAATCTCAAATCCTCCTACATCGTTCTTTCATTGGCTCTAGGCTCATGCATGACAAATAAGCATCTAATTATGCATCAAAAATAGAAAAGATAAAACACAAAAACAGCATCCACCGATTTAAAATAACAGACAGTGAATCTACCCATTTAATAAAAACTACACATCTAAGCAGCTGAGTGCAGCCTACATCATTCTTTCATTGGTTCTTACATTCCATTGGTTCTTGCATTACAATTACACGTCTAATAAAAATCCCACATAAAATAGAAATACAAGCCCACCGTTCCATCTCTAGTTGTTCTCCGTTTTCGCTATTTAATCTGCAAAGTCAATTCTGATTGTAAACTATATATCCTTTAATTGAAGTGTCTTATCTAATTAGAATTCTGGCTTGTTTAACCTTTTATGGGACGGATTTGATGCTCTTAAAACCGTTACAATGACTGGGTTAAGTTCATTTTGTAGGTCTGTCTACTTCTATATACGGAGAAACAAAAGAATGAGAGAATAATCGTGCAGAATGGTGTGATTATGCTAATGTGACACCGGTGTGCGGCGTAGTGCACCAAGCAGCTCGGTACCGGTGCGGACGTGCTCGCTGGTTTATGTGAAAATGAATGTGTGGCTGTGTGCTGAAATGTGAGTGAAAATTTAGATTATGAGGTTAGGAACATAGGGTTAAGTTTGAGTACGTAAAATCATCAAAACTAATTTGATGATTATTAAAAAAAAGATCAATTTCAAAACAAAATATCCGATGGAACTGCAACTCATACTCCGTATATTCAACCATGTCGGAATCCGTCCCAACCAGCAATGAGGCTTGCCAAAGTCGACCCATTAGGGTCGGTTACCAACACGAATCCAAGGGTTTGGGGGTTTAATTACCATCCCAACAAATTTCCAACGAAACCATGAAACGTTCCAGAATATGCAGGTTCCGTAAATAAAAGCTAAAATTTGACAACCAATTAACGTAACGAAATCCCATGTACGGACGCACGAACACATGAAAGCAATTGTGTAATTTGCATTGAACATGTGCAATATACAGTGTACAACTTTGAGAATGGGCCGGGTCGCGTGCCCAATGGTTGGGCAAACCGAGCACCTCAAGGACTCCAATGTTTGTGTAATAATAGTATGATACCCGCTTCCTAACTATAATATACTTCAACTACGTGCTCAAGTGAAATGATTAAAAATTAATTAAATATTAATGAAATTATTATTATTATTATTATTATTATTATTATTTTATAAATTAAAATATACATTTTAAATTATATAATATTTTAAAATAACAAAAGAAAAAAATATATAATACACACACGGAGCATAATATAGTTACAATTATATGCTCAAATGAAATGATTAAAGATTAATTAAATATTAATAAAATTATTATTATTATTAAAATTTTTTAAATTAAAATATATATTTAAATTATACAATATTTTAAAATAATAAAAGAGAAAATATATAATACACACGCGGGGGGTGTTATTATGTAAAATGTGAGGTGGAAATGTCGCGATCCTTGTTCAATTCCTTACAATTTTGAATCCTTGGCCCTGTATACTAGAGCGAGAATGTGGTACATTACATACTACTGGTTTAAAACTTTTGTATTGCGACTCATGTCACAATGCTTGGATTCTTTGCCAATTGGATCCACACTAGATGTTAAGGATCCGTTGGGACATATTGAATATGCTGGTCGAGGCAACTTTTTAGTTCACGGAAAGCCAATGGTTGCTAAAAAGCTTGCGATGTTGGCTGGTGGAACAGGAATCACGCCCATTTATCAAGTGATGCAAGCCATTTTGAAGTACCCCGAGGATGAGACTGAGATGCATGTGATTTACATGAACAGAACTGAAATGACATCCTGCTTAGGGAACAACTCGATGATTGGGCTAAAAAGCATGATAGAGTGAAGGTTTGGTTACGTGGTGCAAGAGTCAATTCAATACAGTACAGGATTCGTCACGGAAACTAAAACCATCGTGAGGGAGCGCCGATTAGAAGGATCAAACGACTCTCTTGCGTTGAATTGTGGGCCTCCGCCAATGATTCAATTTCCAGTGCAGCCGAATTTGGAGAAGCTGAATTATGACCACAAGAACCAATTGTTGCAGTTTTAAAAAGCAGATCGATCGAGCAGAGATGAGCCCGAGGCTCCATATACCATAATATTTTTAATTTTCTTTGAATTTGTTGGTCATGGGTCTGGTTAATTTTTTTCTTCGACATGAAAAGAAAAAGAAGAAAAAAGAAAAATTAATTGGGACTATTCAACTGACTAGCTCCGCCGTGCCACACCCGAAGGAGACTGCTAACCCGTCGTACCCCTCCGCGATGGCGTCATAAGAGGCGTGGGCTGCTTCAGAAGGTGCCCAATCTGATGCCCTAGTCTAAGTTGAAGCTGTAGTTTTTCCTCTTTCTCTATCCCTATCCCATACGTACAGCATTCGAAGGCTGCTATCCCAAGAGGCCAGCGGGCGTGCACCTTATCGGATGTCGCCCTTGGAACTGGGAGAGCTAGTCTTGAAAGAAGCCGTTCCTTCGCTGCTTGCGTTACGAGCCTGCTTTTGTTAATTATTATAATTATTGCCGGGCAAGAGACAAGAGCCACCTCACCAATTTTTCTTTTTGTCCTTTTTAGAGGGATAATAAGCAACAGAACAGTGGTACTGTAAGTATTTCTACTGTATTGACTCTTCCCAAACAACCCGGGGGTCAAACAGGCAGTCCAATGGCGATCTAGGCCGGAACCCTCAGCGGAATTCAAAGCGGAGAAGTACATGATGGACTCTCTCTCTCTCTCTCTTACAGTTACAGAGGCGGATGAATAAAGTGATCAATATTATTGTCTCGTTACAGATGATGTCAATATCTCTTGCGAGGATTATGTACTGCTGAAGAAAAACAACAAAGTTTTTCAGCTCTAGTAGGAAATCTCATTGTATAGAGTCTTTTAATAATTTCTTCGCTATATTAGTAACAATTCTGACACCCTGCAATCTTTTTTCCTATAAATAGTTCTTTGAGTGAATTTTATCGTGGCTTTTCCATTTTTGAAAGGATTATTTCCAAGGGAGTTCTGATACAGCTCTCTATCAGTCAAAAGAATTATGTGTAAGAGGCAGCATCATGGCATCGCTAAGCAAGTTCCTGTAAGGATGAGACAGATATATGTTTCGTATCGAAGCTTCTGTTGTGAGTACAGGTGAGATTATATACATAATGTTATTGGCTTGGCTGATTGATTATTTTTTTTCGCTTTATTTATTGACACTAAAAAGTTTGTCGTTGATATTTTGTCATATTTTATATATAATGATAAGCCAAACATAGCTCCGTTCAATCTTCATCGTGAACGGAATATCAGCTTTTTAAGTTCTAAATGTTTTATGCTGTTATTCCTATAAGATTAGCTGTATAATATCACTAGTTAAACTTAATACCACCATCTTTTAAAAGAATATTATACATCTTCTCCCCGTAAGATATATAATACGCCAATATCCTTCATTTCGATAAATATTATCTAATACGACTTGTTTCCTCTTTGCAAGAAATTGAATAAACTCTTCATTTCATGATAAAGACGGCACAAAATCACTTCACTTGAACCTTTTGTCAAAAGCAAAATGGTGGGTATCTGTCGGTCCATACGTGTCCAAGTTAAATCTCTAGAAAACTAAAAGCACAAAACATGGCACCGCAAGCAGCCATGGAAAGCAAAAGTGGGACGTTACAACAAATTATATGAGTAGTTAGGCAGCTTGAGCTTGAGCTTGAGCTTGAGCTTGGCCTTGGCCACAGCCGCTTCCGAGAGCCACCGCTGCTGCATGTTCGTTGTGCTTGTCACGGTGATGAGCCAAATCTAAACCCGAGCAGCCAAACTCCTTTGCAATTTGCAGCGTCATACTCCGAGGTCACCCTTTACCCTTACCCAATTTATTATTAGTTTATGACTTTACTGATGACCCAGTTTGTCTTTATTTATAATTCTCAATTATCTCACTTACCGTCTTTTTATTCAAATTCAAATTCGTCTTTAATTTTAATTAATTGATTAAAAAAATTGGTCTTTCCTTTATTCTTAATTACCAAATGGAATAGAACAAACGAATCATCTCCCTTAGTTTCCCTCTGGGGTAGAATCATTAACTGTACATATATGTAAATAAAATAATATATAGTTGTAGATTAAACAAATTCATTATTCCAAGCTAGCAAAACGACAGGATACTGTTGCACCCTAATGTCAGGTCAAGGTAGCAGAGTTATCTGAGGGTTTTTTAAAGTATTCAATTGATAAAAATGTATATAATTTTTAATTTTGATAATGACTAAGACAACTAACTGTGTTTTAGTGGGTGCAAATAAATTAACGTGTTGGTTGGTGGGGTGCTTAATTGTATATGTACTTCCAGTAATATAATATGAAGTCCACAGAACTTGGAAATTTACTCCAAAGGGAATGGAACAGTCGAATTATTTACAGTGCATACTAGGCTGGCAACAACAATAAGAAAACCATTTTATTTTATTTCACTTTCTTCACAGCCGTGGGCATTTTAATAATACTTATTTATGTATTAAATAATAGGCAATGGTGGTAAATTGCTTGGTTAGTTAATTAAGACACTCACAAAATGAAAAATAAAAGTGCATGCAAACTAGCTAGTCTAGAGTAAGTGAATCAAGTGTTGATTATGTTTATTGGTCATGGGATCATGTCATCCATCCAATTTTAGTTTGCTTTTGGTGTTTCCAGAAGTAAAATTGGCGAAATGCCAGCCTATATATTTTTTTGGCCTTTTCTTTTCTCAAGCAATATCTATCAGCTTGGTAGCTAATGGCTTATTATTATTTTATTGTCATCTTCACTTATATGTAAGATATTTGGTGAATTAAAAATAATTAAGATAGATTAAACTGAAGCTAATATCAAGTTAATTAATTTATATAATATTATATGTATATAAAAAATAAAGAAATCGGTTATATGAAAGAAGGAAAAAAAAGGTCCTACTCCTCTTATCATAAAATAAATTTAGCGAAAAAAAGGAGTGAAATTAAAAAATATATATGATAGAGAAAATATCTTAATTATCTGAAATGTTTATATTGGAGATTCGAGAATATTGAGAATCATTTATAATGTCTTTATTGTTGATACAAAAGATCTCAACCTCCACTGAATGTTCTAAGGCTCAAGAGGCCCGAGAAATCCTAATAATTGTGATCCACAATGTTAAAATCATCCACGGTCCAAAATCCGCCCACAGTGTTAACATTACCCGCAATCTAAAACTAAAATTGCCCGTTACTTGATAACTGCTTATAATGGAGACAATCGTAAAAATGTGACTGTACTAACCGTTTGGTGGAAGTCTATACTTTTATTCGCAAACCTGCGATTCTTTTAAAAATTGAGCATCGTTATGCTGTCAAAATCAATTTCAATTCTTTTAACACTTTTTGCTTACTTTATCTTCCTATTTTAAATTAAGCATTGGATAACTTTTGCTAATAAACCGGCATCTGTGATTGTTTTTTTTTTTTAATTTGTGCTTTTTAGATACCTAACTTCAAGAATATGAGGAGATAATTACTAGTTGGCACTTGAGGGGCAAAAAATCAGTGTCAACATTCTTCATTGAATTAAAGCTGTCGTTGATATTTCTTTTCTTTTTCTTGAATTGAAGCAAATAAAACATAAAAGTCTTAGCTCTCTTGGACCAACTTTGTGTTGTCCATGTTTGAAAAATAGACCCTAACAAGTTTTCGATATTCAACTCACAATCGTAAACGGAAAGCAATAGTCATGATAATAAAAGAATACGTGTACAGGTCAACGAAATGTATGGCTGAATTTTAAAATAGAATATCAGAAAGAGAGACTAGGATATTCCTTAATACTTATATATTTATGTGAAGAAGGTGATTTATCAAATTTTAGTTCCACCTTAAACTTTGCAACTGCTTTGCGTTGCGTTTAATTTTCAAAAGCTTTTATATGTGAATTGTATCATTTCACAATCAATCTGTATTTGGTATTGCAAACCAAGGACCCAGTTTTTTTTTTCATATGCTAGAGCTAGTGAAAGTAGTACTTGTGCTTCACTGTAGCATTATGATAAGAAGTGTTTATGTGCATGAAATGAAAATTTGTATTTGATATTTTGGATTATGTTTTTGAGATTTTTATGAAACATTAATACATTTTTTATAAAAAAAAAGCACTTAAGAAGAGATTGGAGTCAACAAACGACGAATGGACAAAATTTTGTTGAAAAATTGTGAAGTTGATGAACAGTCATTAGAGAGCCTAAAGCGGTGGCACCCATCAAGGATTTTTTAAAAATTTTCTTTGTTTCTTTGTAAATATAAAAAGAAAAAATGTTTATGTTGAGGAGACTTGAATTTGAAAAAAAAAGGACAGAATCAAGCAGAGAGAGGTGAGAAGAAACATAGAGATGAGAATTTCAAAGTTTTGATCAATAATTTTGTTTGACTTTCATTCTCCTTTACTTTTTTTCTTATGTTTAAAATACTTAATTTATTCAATTTATTTTAAATTTTTTATATCATAAACTAAATTCATTATTTTAAAGTTAAGATGTAGCCAAATTATAATTAATGAATTTTTTTTATTTAAGTTGATTGAAATTATATTATTTAGTTGAATATTTTTCTTGTTCTTAATGCTTTTAATTAAATTAGTTATTGATTAGATGATTTAGTTGTATATTTACATCTCAAAAAATACGTTGAATGTTTATGATCTTGAAATAAATACCATTAAATTTAAGTAAGATAGTGATATATTTATATACTTGTTGTAATTTGTGTACAAAATTTGTGAGTTTAAAATTTTTTTTCTTATTTGAATTCACATAGGAATATATAAATTAATAATTTAGGAATATTTTCATTGTTATTCTAAAAAACATCGATGAATAAATTTGATAGTTCTTTACTATCAATTATATATTCAATGCCGGTTAATGAAAATAATAAGTTAAGTTTGGATTAGTTTAAGTGAAATTAAATACCCATAAATTTTTTTTATTTGATCACAACTCTTGTTTTTATTTTACTTTAATTTAATAATTAGTTTAGTTAATGAATAAAGTTAGTTTTTAATTCGTTCAAATAACAATAAAAATAGTTAAAATCATAGTTAAATTTTTTATATAAATAATTTTTGTGAGAATGATACTTAACTTATTATTATATTACTTATTAGTGATAACGTATATTTACATTTGCATATTTTTCATAACACACTAGTCATGTGCTTTCTTTGAAATTTTTGAGCTTATAATTACTAAATACCACATGTTTTAAATTTAATAACAAATAACCAATGGATAAATGATAATTTTTTTGGTCCCAAAGCCAACTTGGTCTGGATGGATATATGTGATGTTAATTGTATTTATTGTGTTGTATCGAGGTGTTTATTATTTATTTGAAAATACATTTAGTAATTATAAATTATAATAAATATAAAATGATGATTTTATTAAGTTGATCCCAAATGTAAATTAATTTACCCTGTGTTGACGTGGGATAAATTGATTTAAATGTTTATTAATAAAGTTTAGGATTATATTTAAGATGAAATATAAAATATTGATATCGACATGAAGATGACAATTTCCTACAGATTTCGTATGTCAAATATTTTTTATAAACTTGAAATTAAATAGACGGAGAGTGTAGTTCACATTTTTAGATTATATACTAAAAATTTCAAGATTCGACAAATTTCTTTATGAAAAAACAAAGTTATCTTATAGAAGGAATCCATAAACTTTTACATAAATAAGAATATTAAGAGTATGAAAATATTGTTTTCGCCAATTGTTCTTATGTTTCTCATGTTTCTTCCTTAAAATTTTTTACTTGAGAAAAATACCGGCACCCTAATTTCACTTTCCGTTTCAGCTTTGAAGCCCATAACAATAATAAGAAAGGCTTAGGTCCATCCCAAGCCCCCTTCCTCACAAGATCCATCATCTTTTACATAGTGAAACAGGCATTCAAGTTCATTGTTGTTGTTATTGTTCCAAGTCCAATTATAAGTCCAAGACACATAGAACTATGAATTGGGCCCAAAAGTAGACGACTCAACATTCGAAATAAATTAGGCTTAAAATTAAATTTGAAGATCAATACAAGAATTAATTGTAGAGCCCAACATAAAATCCTCCCCGTAAGAATATTTCTATTTATTGTTGGAATATAAGAAGAAATATGATTTAAGGTTGCAAAACAAACAAGCAAATTAAACGCAAAGCTATCTGTTTCAATTATCTAACAAACAAATATCTCTTTGATCTAATCTAATAATCACAATTAGAGAGTAGTCAATGCCAATTCCCAGCAATAACAGTGCAGTTAGAATAACATACTGCCTTGAATCGTTGCTAATACAATTCAGTAAATCAAGCCTCACCCATTTCCATGAAAAGCTAAAAAAAAAAAAAGAAGGAAATGTGGGTGTGATCACAGGGCAGAACTCTTATCTTATACAAATTCGAACTCAGAATTCGAGTCCCAATCCGAAGAAGGCATGTTCTGTCATTCAACAGATGTGGGAATGTTCTATCACACCAACGAGACTGAGTGTTTTCTTTAAACAGATTTTTGGGGAATGAAAAGAGGAAAATGCGAGAACGAATAGATGCCTTCAGAAGAGAGAATTAATATCAAGAGCAGGAAGGGGAAACAACTGTTCAAGAGAAAGCACTTCTCAATTTTGCATAAATTGCATTACTTCTTGATTATTTTTATTTCTGTTTGGTGAAGGAAACTATTGGGTTAAAGGTGTCAATATCTATAAATATTTTAAAAGGTCAGCAGGTTGGTTCATGACAGAACTTTTCTTTTAGGTTCAATTTAAGTTTGCAACAGGCTAAGTTGGACTAAAGTTTTACTGTACACAGATCGGGCCTTAACCACCTAACCCATTTGACATCTCAACGTTTGGTTGACAAGGTCAATCATCAAGTTGAATAGGGGAGATATTCCTGTCCTATATGGCCGTTTGATATTATTATTCTTATTCTTTTTGGAAACTTCGGTTGTAAATGCAGATTTACGTGAATATCTCCTCTTTATCCACCTACCGTGGTTTGACATGTATATTCTGTAAAAGACCGTTTCTTTACTCTACTCCCAGGTTTAAAACAACACAAATTTGTTTTGCAATAATCAGCCATGTTTTGATGGAAAACAACATTCTCGTTTGAACCACATGCCATTATTTTGCACTAAATTAGAACTCTACCGGTACAGATATATGCAAGAGGGAAGAACTACACATATATTAATTATAACTTAAGCATAGGTGTAGCTGTCTTCTCAATTGTTGGTCATACAGGGAAACAAATTATAGACAAATATCGTGTTTCTTTGTATCTGTATTCATAATCTCACATAATTTTTCATGAATCTGTACATACAATATCAGTATATCAGATTCAGATCATTCATATATATTTCTATAGAGGGAGAAATTCATCAGATTTTTCACACTGAAAAATATAAAAGAATGTTTATATCATTTTATCCTTCCATTCGAATGACTAGCTAATATGCATGAAAAAATGATAGTCAGTCAATCTACCCATCCACCAAATGACTATTAAGAGGAAACAGATGACTATGGAGATTTAGTTTCTAAAAACCAAACACCTAATATATCTAAGGACCAGGCAGTCATTTCCTAGCTATTCTACAATCAGCAGGGATTTAGTCGGCCATGGTCATTCACATTACACCAAGTCCTAGTACAATTTAACCATGTTGCAGCAGTTCAAATGAAATCAAAAGTGTGCAGCAATAGAAGAGATTTGGCCAGGTCTGTCCTCACTTCTATAAATTTGTAATGGGAATTATCAATTCCTATTACCTACTCTATGCCTCCGCCGCCTCCTTGATGTTCCAACCAATATCCTGGGAAGAACACGTGCAGATGCAGCAGCTGCTGAACCAGCAAGGATAGATCGGCGCATCCCAGTATCGTCCTCCTCCAGTGAGTCATAATCCATGCGATATCTACCTTGCCACTGAAAACCTCTGCCCTGCCTTCGATCTAATGACTCCACAGGAAAGTAACCATCATCCAAAGAGTCATCCGTATCATAATCACTATAAATGTCATGATACCCTGGCTCAATCACATAATCTCCCAGCACCACAGCCCCAGGTGTAGATGACATTATTGTGTTGATCACATCATTTCTCTCTCTTTCACATTCAAGCTTCTTCCATTTTTCTTCAAGTACAGGGTCTACGGCTCGTGGCCTCGCCAATGGGTGCTTTGACTTAACATGCTTCCTCAGCTCTTTATAAGTTCCAATAAAGGAACACTTATCTTGCATGCATGATCTCTTCTTGGCATTGAGATAAGTACGCGCTGGTTCCACCACTGTCCAACCCTTCACCTGCCCCCGGCAGAGGGGGCATAGAAGCTCTGGAACTTCAGTCTTTTCATCGGCACGCCCTGCATCCAAAGCAAAACTGGAGTAATCCATTGACCCATTCGATTGTCGCCCCCCATCAGAAGTAACTTTTGTGTAGGCTTTCTTGTATTGCTCAAGACAATTGGAAAAACGATGGCTGGTAGCACAAATGTAAGGTCGGCATCCTTTGTGATAGGAGGAACAAAGAAGGAGCACAGCATTGTGAGGAAACTCCAGACAGACTGGGCAGTTTGCACCTTGCCAAACTTTCTTCTCTAAAGCTTTGGACTTTTTTTTATTTCTGAGGCTTTCTTTACCAGCCTTCGCAGAGCAAGATGGAAATGGGTATGGTGTCACTCTGTGACGTCGTGAATCGGGTTTGCATCGCACCTTGTTAACTTTTGCCATTCACAAAATTGAACCTTCAAACACAAGAGAGGGAGAGGGACCAAATCATTCTTACAGAAACAATTTCCAAAATATAATCTGCTTAAAAATGTAAATATGACATCTGTAAGACCTATGCCTGTCTGCTGCCAAATCCATTGACTACAATGCATCTTAGTTAGAATTCTAATTGAGTTGATTATTTCATAGCATCTACACCATTCATCTTGTTGCTATTAACTAACTCTTACGAGGTTTCATAATCCCATAAATCCTCAATAATGTCTAATTTACAACACAAGTTTAAAGTTTGTCATCTAAACCGTATCCGTAAATGACAAAACAGAAAAAGAATGCCAAGGAAAGTACAATTGAATATATTAGTCACCCTAATTACATCACACCTTATTAATATATATGTCAGCATAGCCCATCATATTATTGCAGCTAAATTCAGCATACGACATATTCTTTTTATATGCAGACCTCAAAAGGTGGACCAACTGTCGCGAAATTCAAGACAGTACAATATGGGTGTAGATCAGGATGTGAGGTGTTAATCTCAACCTTACAACCCGAAAGATACTCAAATTCACAAATCTCACTGTCCAACACATACTTTTTGTCTTTTTGGCCATTTGAACTTCACACTCAAAAATACTCAAACCCACAACCCTTACTGTACCAACACAAACTCAAACTCACAGGCACAGTCATAGAAGAGAGGTGGTCCAATTTGTACTAGATATCACATCAACGGCTGTATATTGATGTCAAATAAGTTCCACAGGATACTTGGCTGCTAGAATTTGCTTATAGAAGACTAACAACCATGAACATCGACACCAAAAATGTCCATCTAAGTCATTTACTATAGCCAATCAAACTTTTTGCCAAAGGCTAAAGACTCAGAAAAAAGGTATTTTCATCAAAAAGACCATTCTTGTCAGTAGAGGTGCTGCTAACCTTTCTAATCACAAGACACAGAAGCATTCTAGCAGTTTCAGTCACAAGACCATGCACGGTAAAGAATCCACACTTCCTCATAACACAAAAAATATCACCAATCAGCACAAGCAGTATATACTCCATTGCCTTAAAGCAATAATATATTTGCCTCATAAAACAAAATTTGGACATGAAGACATCTTTGGAGTGCAAAAGTAAAGATGCAATTGATAAAATATTAAGTGCATTTTCTTCGTTTTCCCAATCACATAGTTAGCATCCTTACCTTACCCTCTACCCAAACTACCCTAGCCCCTTCCCATTGCAGGTATTGGCTGACAGCCACTTGTCCAAGCCACTGCCCAAAACTTTTAAGGCCCTGACAGTGTCAATGAAAGAAGGGAATGTTGGTTTCACATGCATGATTGACCTACATAGCAACTCATTCGAATACCCTAGGAAAACACAATGAAAATACAACATAAAATTCATCAAAAAACTATAAACAATGAATCTGGTGTGAAATTACTGTTTTAAGTGTAAGTATAAACCACCAAAATAATGATTACAAACCAACAAATTATGTCATAAACTAAGTAATCCTTGCCGATTTCAAGGCTTTTGAAAATTGAAGAATGCTGATATTAATGACGTTTTAGATGAACATACCAACACTCCTCGGCACCACACTCACCAAATATCCTTTCAAGCAACCAGTAATTTGTTGCTGCGGAGAAACTCTCAATTCTCCCTTGACTCACAATCTTTCCAGATGGTCTAGTACTCAGAAATCAGAGCAGCTCAAACGTAATACTTACCACTCCTGCCTTCGCCGAACATCCTATCCATTAATTCAATACATAATCCTACCTACACTCAACTATTCCCCTTAACAACTTTAGAGCCCATATCTGCGGGTAAGAAGGTAATATTTATACAATCCTACAGGAAATCGTTATCAGCAATAATTCCGTGGAACTGAGAATCAAAATCAAAATGATGGGCATTGGTCAAACAACACATAATCCCAGGCTGGAGAAGTTTCAAATTGTTGAAAGAGTTTAAATATGAGAAACAATAAAAAGATCACATCAAGAGATGGTAACCTTTTTATTATTTGCCATCACATTATCAATGAAGTATTTAACAATCTTAATTAATAGCCATATATTGTCTTTTTCTAATTTCTTTTAAGACCAAAAATAAAACTTTTTTGTTTCTAAAATTTTCGTTGAAAGCCAAACACTTGAGAATTCCACTGGCTAAAAACACGCATCAAAATTTCAAAACAAAACTGAACCCGAAATGATCTCCATGATCTTAAGCACCCGCAGTCCCAACTCACAATGCCAATTTTGATACATTAACATTAAAAAATTCATTGCAGCCGGAAGACACGAGAAACAACAATTCAGACATAAGAAAAAAAGAAAACCCCAGAAGACAGAAAATGATCAAAGAATGAGATCTGAACTCTCGAGTTCGAACGTACCTGGAAATAAAAGATAAAAGAGAATAAGAGAAGTCGTTTGTGAAAATGATTGAGAGAAAGAGAGTTTTTATTTGAAAGAGCGTTCTCCTGGTGATGGATAGAGGGATAGGCGGTGGCGAGTGAAGGGTACGTAAGCAGAGCACCCGATCTTTCCGGTCACGTTGTGAGATGGTTGCGTCTGCAGCAGCTAACCCCTCGGTTTTTATTTATTTAGTTAAAAGGGTAACTTTTAAAATGACCATATTTTTAGTTTGTTTACATAAATAATCATATATATATTTTTTTGACAAGAATATCCCTAAAACCAAAAATAAAAACACTTAAACCAAACTAACCGAGTTTCAAGTATGCGATCAAGTTTCGGGCGCTGGAAACCAAGCTTCCGAGCGCCATGGATGGTAGTGCTTAAAAATAAGCACCATAACGGGGCTCAGTATTAGTGCTTTCGAGCTTCGAGCACAGTGAAAATGGTACTTTGTTAATTTTTTTTAATTAAAGTATTTTTTTCTAAAAAAAGTTTTTAGAATAATTTTTTTATTTTAAAAATTACTTAAATAAATATTTAATTTTATCGTTGTATAATTATTTATTCAAAATTATTTTAAATATGATTCAATTTTAAGCCTATAATGCAAAATTTTATGAATTTGTTAATTTTAAAAAAATACATCAATAGAGTCTATAACAATGATAAGATATTACACTCACTGTTGAATTATAATGAATTTTGTTATATTAAATAATATTTATTTGTATTTATTTATTATTTAATATTATTTTAAATATAAAATCATCATGTGGAATAAAATTGTACAAAATTATTGAAACCGGCTAACTTAAAAAGAATAAACTAAAATTGATTATTTATATAAATAATTTTCCAAATAAAATTATTTTAGAAATTTTTTAATGTTCAATTTTTTTTTTTCAGTTTGTTTGATAAAAAAATGTAATTATTTACATAAATAGATTTAACAATATGAACAATTTTAAAAATTTCCTTAGTATGTATGCATGATAATTTTGAAATTTTCATAACAATAATTTCATGTATCCTTATATTATGACATTATTTAATATTAATCTTAAAATTTAAAAAGTGTAAATGTAGCTTTCAAATTGTGAAAATATCTTAAAATTATATTATTATTTTATCAACATAATAACTAACAGAAAATATATTTTATTATAAATTCTATACCATTTTATTAAACTTAAGTTATTGTTATTTTGTTATCATTCTAATTATAAATAATTTTTTTTATTAATATAATGATTCATAATTATTTTATAACTTTACATTTATTGTAGTACATATAACAACTAATATTTATTAGATAATTTTAAATTTTATTATATAAAAAATAGATAATATAATTTTTTTTTTATTTTTTAAGGACAAACTTGCTACCAAATAAAAAAAAAGATATTATTGATAGTTAAATAATCAAACTTAAGTTATTTAAAATTAATTTATCCATAAAAATTATTGACAATTCAAGTTTAGGTTATTTAACGTCAATTTATTTATGAAAATTATACACAATTTAACTTGTTAATTTTGGATAAAGACTAGATGAATTTAAAATATAAAATTTTTAACTATTAAATGCATAAACTATTGAATTTTAATAAAAAAAATATTTTTATCTAAGCAAAATACAATTGAATTCATCCCTCAATGATTCCATGCATCTAACTGAAAAAAAGAAAAAACTACTCTTCTTTCACTCTATGTCAATCCGTTCTCATTTCATTTTCTCCTTATTCTCTTTTAGCCTAAAAATAATCAACCGTATATTTATACAGCTGAGAAGCATCAAGCAAAACTAAGCTCGAACTTCACTTGATACGCATGTACACTAGCTCAGAAGGCACTGCCCCAATTACGGGTTATATACAAACAATACCCAACAACTTTTCAACGACAATACCATACAAAAATACAACAAAGAAGAATAGACCAAATATTCTTCGTGTTGTCTACACCCAAGCCTACGTCCCGAGAGTTGATCAAATTTATAAAAAGCATGCAGCCTTCGATCACGAAAAAGTAAAATTACTCGCGAATGCAAGGTCGTGCTTACTTCATGATGGAATATACTGTCTTCAAGAGCAAAACTATTATTTCATTGAGCGAAAATGTCAATAATCTGAAATACAGTTGGAGAAAACCCAATTGCCAGATATAACCAATTACCATGCACCCTTCTGGACTCACAATTGTATCACCGTCGCCCCAGTTGCATCATACATGAAATTTTAAGACAGTAAAAGAATCCTTGTGACCCCCTGCAGAAACCGAGGAACCCCCCATGCCATCGTATTAAATAAATGAGCTAATTGTCATAATTGGAAGCATTCATGTCAGCAGTTTTGCCCTTCTTAGCTCCCCTGTTAAGGAGCACAAAGCAGTAGGAATATACTGAAATGCAACAAGTGACATGTGCCTCATTTGTCTTTCAATGTTTCATCTTCTGCCCAGATTAGGAGATGCCAAGCCAGAGATTGTGGCAAGTGGCCTCTTAACAAATGGATGGTCTAAGAGCTTAGCAGCAGTGGGACGGTCAATTCGATTAGCTTGTCATGATAAAATCTTGTGCATCTTTTGAAAGACTATCAGGAATATGTGGAGGAAAACCATTCCCAATCCTAAACAATGCTGACATCTGAAAAGTTACAATAAAGAAGATGCTGTTAAAACCCAAAAAGCAACAGTCAAAGAAAATTTACAACCCGAGCATATTTTAGGAGTCAAAATCTTTGCTCTACAACTATACCAACCAAATTGATTTTATTAATCAGTAATTACAAAATAGATACAAACAACAAACAGAAACAGCATATAGAACTAAAGGAAAATGGAACAAATAAGAGCACAAGTTTCCAAATCTGTAAATCACTTCATCATTATGACAGCGATTGTGATAGGTACAATATTATTCATGAAAATGGCACATACACATTCCAGAGGAGCATACGGAATTTGACATGTTAACATCTCCAAAACAGTGCACCCAAGACTCCATATATCAGCTGGAAGCCCGTAACCTTGGTTCTTATTATTAACAACCTGTAATCGTACAGCTTGAAAATCAAAAACAATCTAAATAGATTATTCGACATGATCTCAATCACATTGCGAATGAGCTAAAATATCTTGCAAAGTAACAAATGTATACTTCCAGAGATACCATTGCAATGTTTAATTGCCAACCAAAGAAGGTCCATGATGTAAAAGGAGACAAAAGTTTTGAGGATGAAATCAAGATACAAAATCCTATCAACAAAATTTGTAGCACTTTAATGATATCATAAATGAGAGTTGGCCTTCAATAGTCTGAAGTCTAAATTTGACTTACTGCTAGAAATTCATGTGATTTAGGGTTTTTTTTGGGGAATAATTGAAATCTAATTATGATACATATGAATGGAAAAAGCAAAACTTCTTGACTTTTATTTGAATGGTAGAATGTCTATATGTCTCCTAAATTTTCTTTCTCCAAAATATTTCCATTAAATTCATTTATTTCCTGACAAATGAAACCTAACCCCTTAATTCTCTATTATATATTTAATCATAATAATAGGGTTCTTATAACACTATACATTTAAAACAATGCAATAATATAATTTATTTTTCACATATCTTTCTTTTATTCAAATGAATGACCATGACCAGGCTTACAAGATTAAACACCCCCCCCCCCTCAAAAAAAAAAAAAAAAAATTATACAGCATACAAACAAACAACATTATAGATCATTCAAATAAAATTATATAGAGAAAATTATATAGATGTTTATATAGATCATTCAAACACTATACATGTTTTTTTAGTTCTTTTTTTAATATTAAATTACTAAGTCAACATAAAGAAAATTATATAGATGTTTATTTGTAATATACAAACAATTCATATTCATCTTATTAATTGCTTAACTTATATATACAAGTACATTAAAACTTAAAGGGTATATATGTCAAAAAAGTCAGTTTTTAGATGTTTTAGATTTGTGAAAACAAACAGCTTAATAACATAGACAAACTTAAGAAAAAAAGGGAAAACAAACACATCATTCAGACATATATGTTCAAAGTTCAGAGACATAAACCATTTGACTGCAAAAATGCATTTGGAGTTGAGCAATACCCACTCAATTAGAAAGTTGGAAACAATATCACACAATGTTGACCATACTGCACTGGCTACAAATAACACATTCATAGTAGAAGATATTTTTTAGCCATAATTCGTCAGAGCTTCATAGCTCATCAATTCAATTAATACAAAAAACATGGGATTTTCTACTAAACTGCTGAAATTTCAAGTTTTATACAAGAGTTTTTGAGTTACAGTTTTAAGTTAGGATATAAAGTTTAGTGTTGAATGTTCATAACATTACATTGATGTATTTTAGCCAATCCCAAAATACACATACAATTTGCGGTTATTCAACTCTCAAACAAAAAGAAAAATGCAAACCTCGGGGGCCATCCAAAATGCAGTACCCCTGCAAGATTTAACATCATTCAATTTGGTGGCCTGACAATCAACACAACGAGCAATATTAGCAGAAGAAAATGATTTCCGAAGATACTGTAAATGAGAAGACCAAAGTTTTATGATGAACAAAAAATACCTTCGCCAATCCACAATCTGCAAGTTTTACAGCTCCACTTGCATCCACCAGTATATTTGCACATTTAATATCCCTTTGACACAAGAAACAAGGAGATGAGCCTTAAGAAAGTAATCACATGGGTGAACCCATACATGTATCCAACTATCTATTCCTCTGGCATTCACACTATATATTGTAACAGCCAATCACTTAGACACTCTACCTCAAGATTTACTTGAAACAAAAATCTATTTAGGTGAAAGACCAAAAAAGCAGAAAAGCCCTGGTGAAAAAAGCTATTGTATGGTATGGCAAGGGGACGCATGGAAGAGAAGGAATGAATGAATTTGGAAAGAATAGGAGATAAAAAAATAATTCCAGGACTAAGAGTAGTTATAAATCTGTTATATATGAGTCCTAATACATAAGCTTAATATTTATGATCAGCTAGCAATTCAAAACCAAAGATTGTAGAGGTATAACTAATGTAGAACATCTAGGCTAGTTTGGTATTGTTTTATTTTATTTAAATTAGGCTTTAGTTTATTGTTAGAGTTGTGTTTGAATTAATTCTTTTCGTTGGTTTTGTTATTGTGAGGTAAGAAATGTATTTCTAATTAGAAATATATTTCTTTCCTTTAGTTTTCATTGTTCTTCTTTGGGTAGGATCTCTATTTCTTATAGGAAGTAAATTTCCCTTCTCTTTTGTTTAGGTTTATGACCAAAGGGCCCTATTTTCAGTTTTAGAATTAGGCTTTGAAGATTTGAGATTATTGGATAAGTTTGGTTGTTTTCGCCCTATTTCTTGTAGATTTTCTCCCCTTTCTAATGTTCCTAATTGGTGCTACATCAATAACTTTTGCTCAATTAGAATTCAAGGCTTTTCTTCATTCAATTGAAATGTATTCATGCCCCTCCATATTATTGTTATAAGAAAATAAAAAAGAAAGCACTGAAATTTCAAAATATAGCCACTGAGAGAAAGTCATGGATAGATGTGAGCAGCTAGTATATCCAACATTATAATGAAGAAATAAATTCCTTGGACAGAGAATTCTTTTAAACTAAATTCAGTTTGATGATGCCCAAGTAAAATTAGACTAGGTCTTTCAAACAGTGTTTGTTGAAGAAGTTGATGAGAAACACTTTAGTCTTCAGAAAAAGGCAATACTAAAACAGCAAGTCCACTTTATAGTTCCCATGCAACAAAGAAAGCTAATGCTTGCACATAATATAACTCACTTCATGGGTGGCAATGATAAATACATTAAATATAAAGAAATCATACTGTAAGAAAAGCGAAAATTCAGAATCAGGTGAGATGGCTTGTAATACATAACAAATGATGCAACAAAACCACTTTTATCACCTGAGAATCACATTTCGATTGTGAAGATACTTCAAACCATGCAGAATCTGTCTGGTGTATGCAGAGACTTGTGAATCTTGGAGATGATACTGCTGGTAGAGACTAAAAGCGAGCCTTTAGTTACAAGCTCAAGAAAGATATATAGCTTTGATTCATCCTGTAAACCCATTGAATACAGGAAGAACAATAATCAGAAAGTTATTCACAATAAGATGATGACATTCTACATGATCTTGTTAATCCAATAAAAAACATTCAAGCAATGAGCAGAGCACGTGGTGACCACATGCAGTTCCTGACGTTCATTTTATAACAATCCAAATACTTCCTAAGATGGAAAAGTCAATATATGATAGAAAACTGGGCAGATGCTTACACTGATGATGTATACATGATAAATTCAATTTTACCTTCAACAAATATAGGTACAATTTTCAAAACTGTTTACACTCAAATAAGTCCCCATGGCATTTGGTTATTGGCAAATCTAACCGCTGGAGACAGCCAAACCAGCATTAAAATTATATGCAACTTTCTTCAACATTTGATTAAGTTAACCTTCTGCAATGGGAACACCTTAATCTATAAGTTGCCTCACAAATAATATCTATGAAGGTTCCACGAAGATGAGCACAGAATGGCATATGACAAAAGGAAGAACTTCTGAAAGCTATATACATCTGAAATGTACAAAAAGAACAGCTATTTTCCTCACCATGATATGACCTTCAGTGATGTCCAAAATTGTACAACATCCAAAATGAAATGAAAAGAAAGAATATAATAACCTTTTCTGTGCCATAATACTGAACTATGTTTTGGTGTTCAAACTGACTTAAAAGAGCTATCTCCTGCAAAAGTAAGCAATTGATAGAGTAAGGAAATCCTCTGCAGTTCAAGACAGTTTACCCTATTTACTATAGAACCTGCACAGTTTACTCCACTTATAAGATAAGAAAATTATGTTCTTAGAGAATCAAACTATTGTTTACCGGGACAAAAGATTAGCCTGTCTTACCTGCTCAAGTTGATGAATACACTGCCTTCCCAGACTCCCTTGATCAAGCAATAAAACTTCTTTTACAGCGAAAAAGATGCCATCGCTATAGGGAAAAAATGCACACATATTTATTAACAAATAAAAATACAAAATGCACAATAACTCTCTTTTCGATTCAAATCCACAAATTGATAAAAAGAACCAGCGCATCCTATTTCAGGAGGATAAAAACTAAAGCAACGTCATGAATACACTTACTGAGAAATCCCTTCATACACTGATCCAAACGACCCGCATCCCAGAAGTTCACCCTTCTTCCAATACGTGTACGTGATAGTCCTCTTAAATCTTCCTTTAGGCAAAATATTCGACATCCCACTAGGCGAAATATTCGACATGGGTTCAGTAGTAGTACTTGAAGAATCATCATCATTCGAAGTCGTGAATGAAGAAGACTCGTGTTCTGACAACACGATATCCTCTTCCTCTCCCTTAATAATCGCCACTTCAACTTCTCTTTCTTGTTCTTCCTCTTCTTCGTCAGATGGCGATCTATCATCTTTAGGAGCAAAATCTCTCAATATATCCCATGTGGAACGCGTGTTATCAATCACTGGTAGCGTCATTGTTGGTGGCGGTTTCAACCCCGGTGGCCTGACCCCTTTAATTCCTCCAGTATAATTGCTATTAACGGGACACGAACCATTAACTCCTCCTCCTCCTTCGCCATTGGTAGGAGTAACAACACAAGAAAAACATTCACTAGGATGAGCTCTTGAATCACAGAACTCTATCCGAGAAAACACTGCCTCCTCCATTACTGCAAGAACATTACCAGAGCTATAGTCAGTAGCAGTCCAAGAGCATTCTACTGCCTAATCTTCTGACTTGTTCCGAGTCAACTCAGGTGCATCCCTAATTCCGTGGTTGTTTTGCCGTGACCTCCTGACTTTTTCAGAACTATTGGTGGTTTCAACCCCGGCATCACTCTGTTTCTCCACAGTTTCTTTTGGACCAATATAGCCAATTCAATCTCGACCTCGGTAAAAGATTAGAGGACGAACGGATTTTGCGGTCCTCCCACGCCGCCTCCGGGATCGCGAAATCCTCCGGACCTGACAAACCTAAGCTCCGACAAATCCGCTCCAATTCTCCCTCCACGCCATCGATACGGAAGCTCGTTCTATCCGATAAGTCGAGCGATCGCGTGATTAGCGAAGATGAAGACGAGTCGTCGAGCGACGATGACGTTGAGGCTGCATTGTAGTCGAAGTGGTCCGCCGCATTTCTGAGCTCGAGCCGGGATTTTCGCGTCATCTTCCTCAGGTCCGTGGTTGTTTTTCCGGCGGTTTTCTCTCTAGGAGTGAAAAATCGAGGTAAGCGATGCATAGCGAGCTGAATCCATCAACAAAATGTAATAAAATTCTATGTAATTCCTAAAAAAAAAAAAGTCTAAAAGGAGTTGTACGAAAATTTTGCTTGATATCTTCTTTCTCGCGAAAATTAAGGAAAAAAGATCTTTCGGGTGCCTGGATGATAAGAGAAAGAATGCCTGGTAAACGCCGACAACAAATGAGAGTGAGAGTAGGAGTGAAAACGCGGTGCCACGTAGAGAGTAAAAATCGGGCGAGTTGGGATCTGAGAGTTAGCTGCTTAGGTGAATTGGACGGATGCCTTTGTTTGATTGTTTGATTCTGTGCATCTGCTCTTACAGTACAGATTACAACCCCAACGGTCACGCTTTGCCTTGCCCGGCCCACCACGTCACTCCCATGTCTGTCTACTGATTTACTATCATTTTTCGCGGCTATGAGTGTTAAATGGGCTCACCAAAACTAATC
>CP135570.1:16852-43185 GCA_032401905.1 Swietenia macrophylla | reverse complement strand
GGTAGATTGTCACTTTATAAGAGAAAAGTATTTGAACAAGACAATCTTAATGCCTTATGTCAAGAGTGAAGATCAATTGGCGGATGTGTTTACCAAACCTCCAAGTATTCAACAACTCCACAAGTTCGATAGCAAGTTGAACTTGATTAATTTGTTCAATCCCAACTTGAGGGGGAGTGTTGAAAATAATAGTCATAGCCCATAAGAAGGCCCAAGATTATTCACACAATCTACAAGGCCCATTACAAGCAACTAGACACAACAAGACAAATAAACTAGCCGTTGAACATTAGCTGTTGTGAACAGTAACGGTCAAAAAATTTGAAAAACTAACTATTACAAACTCATGTATATAAACACATCATTGTAAATGAAAAATCAATACTTTCTTTTGCACTTGAAGCTTCATCATTCTTTTATCAATATTTTTTACAGGCCCTTGTAGCATTTGTCACCCATGTAGAGTAATTCCTTCCATTGAGGGGGAAGGTAGTAAGCTTGGTAGTGATTTTGTAGTCAGAATCAACATTGAAAAAACTCTCCCTCTTGGCAGAACTGCTTCTCTCTTGTGCAGCCATTCTAATTTTAACAACTTGACCTTGCACAATGGAGACTAATCATACACTAAGAAAGAGAAAAAAAAATAGACAAAGATGATAAAAATTAAGAGAAAATACAAGTAGATGAAAGATATCAAGAGAGAAAAATGAATAGCCTTTTATTTCACCTATCAAATATTTACACAACTTGGGTTTATATATACAACATCCTAATGGTTAGGTACAAGCTTACTTTACTTTTCCAACAACTAGGTACAACATATTGAGTTGAAGCACACAGATTGATTTGGATCGAAGCATGTAGATCATCAGCAAACCAAGGCCCAGATTGTTAGACCAAAGTCAGCCCAAGTTGTTAGACCAAAGTCAGAGCATGAAATCTCCATTCATTATGCATATGACATCCTTCCTAAAGTGCTTGATAGCATTCCTTTCTTAAAAATTCAACATTCAAATCTTTCCTTATTAGAAAAGGAAAGTGAATATTACAAACAAAGGAATAATCCAAGGCAACTATGGTATTATTCAAATGTGATTAATACTTGTTCATAATATGGCAAGTATCTGTTATTACTTATTCTTTGTACTTAATATAGCCAACTAGCTGTTGGTTGCTTTAGTATATACTGTAAACAAATTCAAGTTAATAATACAATTTTCATTCTCTCCTCTATTCTGCTTTATCTCTTTTCTCTCCATTCCAAACAACTTACAATTGCCGTTGTTAAGTAGTTTATGTATTAAATTCTCATAGAAATCAACACAACAAATAACAACATATCTTTTAAATTTAAAAATCTAGCTGTTATTTTGTCCTTTAGTGAATAGAAAAAACTAGTTGTTATTTTGTCTTTTAGTATCTAGCCTTTTTTAAAACTAGAAATAGGTTTTGGGCTAAATGTGGGCTTCCATAAATAACTCAAAGAGTTATTTGGGCTTTTCTTCATTCTTTGAATCTTCACTCTCAATTTCTTCATCTTCAACACTCGTGTGACTCGGCCATTCTTGAATTACACAAATTTTCTCTTCATCAACATGTATTTCTTGTGCACTCACAATAAAACCAAGAAACACAAGCTTATCGTGCAAAAGGTGCATTTTTTTAAGTTAGCAAATAACTTCTCTTTTCTAAGTACATCTAAAATCGATTTTAAATGAACAATATGATCATCCAAGTTTTTACTATAAATGAGAATATCATCAAAATAAACAACAACAAATTTGTCTATGAATGCACGCAATACATGGTTTATTAATCCTATAAATGTGCTCGGTGCATTAGTTAAATCGAAAGGCATTACTAACTATTCATACAAACCGTATTTTGTTTTAAAGGTATTTTTCCATTCATCACCCTCTTTCATGCATATTTGATGATACTCACTCTTCAAATCAATTTTTGAAAATATACAAGCTCCATGCAATTCATCTAACATGTCGTCTAAGTGAAGAATGGGATGTCGTTACTTTACCGTAATGTTGTTGATTGCTCGACAGTCAATGCACATTCTCCAAGTGCCATCCTTCTTAGGTACAAGTAAAACTGGAACGGCACATGGACTCATGCTCTCCCTCACGTAACCTTTCGCCATCAACTCACTTTCTTGCCTTTAAAGCTCTTTTGTCTCCTCAGGATTGCTCCTATAAGCTCGTTGGTTTGAAATTGTCGCACCAGGTACAAAATCAATTTGATGTTCTATCCCTCGAATAGGAGGTAATCCCTGTGGCGTTTCTTCGGGAAAGACATCCTTATATTCCTGCAAAAGAGAAACCATAGAGCTAGGCAAAGCAGGATCAATCTCGTTAGTATTTAAAAACGCCTCTTTGTACAAAAGTACAATCATTGGCTGATTTAAAAACTTTGCTCTTTTTATTTTACTCTCTTTTGTATAAAAATTTGTTTTTCTCTCTATTTTGTTTTCAACAACTGAATCTGCACTCTTTTTTTCTCTTTCAATTTTTTCTCTTGAATTGTAACTCGTTTTCTTTTTAACTCTCTCTTTCTTTTGATCACACTCCTTTCGTAACCACACTTGATCCTCATACACTTGTTGCGGTGTTAAAGGTACAAGAGTGATTGGTCGTTGATTAACTACAAAAAAGTACTTGTTCGTAAAACCATCATGCTTCACACGCCTATCAAACTGCCATGGACTCCCTAGCAACAAATGTCCAGCTTGCATTGGTACTACATCACACAACACTTCATCTTCATATTTGCCAATCCAAAATGCAACTATCACCTGCTTATTTACCCTCATCTCTCCACTATCATTTAACCACTGCAATTTGTAAGGTTTAAGGTGCTTGAACGTGGGCAGTCCTAATTTTTTCACTATTATTGTGCTTGCAACATTAGTACAACTACCACTATCAATAATCATACTACACACCTTGTCCTTGACGTGGCACCTAGTATGAAAGAGGTTCTCTCGTTGCACTTCTTCAACTTCTTTTGCCTACAAACTCAACGCTCTCCTAGTTACTAATGTCAATACATCACGGGCTAAATACTCCTACTCGGTGATGTTCTCCAATGGCGGCATGTCATTAGTGTCAGAATTTTCATCGTCAGTCACAATGTCACCATTATCATAACTTGCGTGTTTGGACATTGACTTGCTATGTGTCCCCTGCCTTGACATTTAAAATATTTAATGTCATGATTTTTAGAGGTAGAAATATCAATTTTACCTTGAGAAATATGGTTGGTGTTTTCGGACTTGGGCTCAAACTAGTGCTTGGGTGTTGCGGATGTTTATAGCTTGTCTTCTTTTTTTGTGGAATTCGGTTTCCAAAAGAATGCACTTAAACTTTGATTAGGACGTGCGCTGCCCCTCTTCTTGAGTTGGCGCTCAATTTTGATGGCCATATGAACCAAATTCTCTAATTCCACATAATGTTGCAAATTCCACTGCGTTTGCAATTTCTCGATTCAAACCACCCAAAAACCTAGCCATAATAGCTTCTCGATCCTCCTCTATATTCGCTCGGATCATAATTATTTCCATTTCTTTATAATAATCCTCGACACTCTAGTTGCCTTGCGTAAAGCTTTGCAATTTTTGATACAACTCCCTGTAATAATAGCTTGGAACAAACTGTTTTCTCATCACAGTTTTCATCTCCTCCCATGTTTCTATTGGACGTTCTTTATTTCTTCTCCTACTTAAAACCAATTGATCCTACCAAACAATAGTATAATCAGAAAATTCAATGGCTGCAAGTTTTACGTTCTTCATCTCGGAGTAGTTATGGCAATCAAAAACTAGCTTCGTCTTCTTTTCCCACTCAAGATAAGCCTCGGGATCATTCTTGCCTTAAAATGAAGGCACCTTCATCTTAATGCTGCTCAAATTATTATCCTCCCGATTCCAATCTTTTCTAACACGTTCAACCCTCCTATTGCTGCCTACCAAGTGTCTATCTTTTTCCTCAAAACTGTCGTCGTTATATTTTTCAAAATCTTCTACTATACGCTGTTGTTGAGTGCTTTCCCTCCGATTCCTCCGATTGGCATTTTCTAATCTATCCAACCGTTCACTTATTTGCTCTAGTTCCAGCTTCATCATCCGTCTCATCTCTCTGACCAAAGCTTTCATGTATAGCTTTGAATTTATTGTTGATTAAATATATTTGAATGTGTTTAGCTCCCGATTTCAAATATTCAACAAAAACTAAGAGAAAATACAAGTAGATGAAAAGATATCAAGAGAGAAAAATGAATAGCCTTTTATTTCATGTATCAAATATTTACACAACTTGGGTTTATATATACAACATCCTAACGGCTAGGTACAAGCTTACTTTACTTTTCCAACAACTAGGTACAATAAATAATAACATATTTTTCAAATTTAAAAAACTAGCTGTTATTTTGTCCTTTAGTGAATAGAAAAAACTAGTTGTTATTTTGTCATTTAGTATCTAACCTTTTTTAAAACTAGAAATAGGTTTTGGGCTAAATGTGAGCATCCATAAACAACTCAAAGAGTTATTTGGGCTTTTTCTTCATTCTTTGAATCTTCACTCTCAATTTCTTCATCTTCAACACTCCCCCTCAAGTTAGACTTATACAAATTGAATAAGTTCAACTTGGAACTCACCTTGAGGAGTTGTTAATGAGTACATGGTTTGGTGAATATATCTGCAAGTTGATCTTCACTCATCACAAAAGGCATGTTGATCACTTTGCTCAAGTACTTTTGTCTTGTAAAGTGACAATCAACTTCAATGTGCTTGGTCCTATCATGGAATACCGGATTAGATGCAATGTGTGTTGCCACTTTGTTATCACAATACATATCCATAGGTGTGTCAACTGAGAAACCTAAATCTTCTACTAATGATTTTATCCAAACCAATTCACTAGTAGTAGATGCCATGGCTCTATACTCAGCTTCCACACTCGATCTTGCAACCACACTTTGCTTCTTGCTTTTCCAGATCACCAAATTCCCTCCTACGAATGTGCAATAACCAGTGGTTGATCGTCTATCCTCGAAATTACTTGCCCAATCTGCATCTGTGTAGGCATGTATCTTATGGTGGCCATTTCTTTTCATCAAGATTCCTTGCCCCGGTGCTCCTTTTAGATACCTCAAAATTCTATTCACCATTTCCATGTGTATATTCTTTGGGCATGACATGTGCTGACTTACCTATTGCACAGAAAAAACAATGTCAGGTCGTGTAATTGTTAGATATATAAGTTTACCTACAAGTCTTTGATAAAGCTTGATGTCCTTGTATGGTTCCTCCTTGTCATGCTCTTTTTCATACTTCTTATCCTCTTTCTTCCTCTTTGGTGCCTCCATAGGTGTCACGGCCGGCTTTGCTCCAAGTTTTCCTGCCTCGCTTAATGAATCAAGAACATACTTTCTCTGAGATAGAAATAGCCCTTCATTGGAATTAGCTATTTCTATACCTAGAAAATATCGCAAGTTTTCCAAATCTTTAACATCAAATGTACACTTCAAATATGCTTTAATGCTCTTAATGCCATTAATGTCACAACCGGTGATGATAATATCATCCACATAAATAAGAACTATGGTAGATCCATCACTTGAGTGTTTAATGAATAAGGAGTGATCGGCATCACTTACTTTAAAATTTTGAGAACACAATGCATTATGCAATTTATTATACCATGCTCTTGGTGATTGCTTTAATCCATATATGGCTTTCTTCAATTTGCAAACATGTGTACTAGGAACCCTAATATCATACCCTGGAGATAAACTCATATAAACCTCTTCCTCTAACTCTCCTTGCAGGAAAGCATTCTTTACGTCCATCTGATGTAAATCCCAATTATAATTAGCCGCTAAGGAGAGAAGCACCCTAATGGTGTTCATTTTTGCTACCGGTGCAAAGGTTTCTGTATAATCTAAGCCATACGTTTGGGTAAACCCCTTAGCCACTAACGTAGCCTTATGTTTGTCTAAAGTTCCATCACTATTTAACTTAGTCTTATACACCCATTTGCATCCTATAACCTTCTTTCCCAAAGGTAAAAGGACTAATTCCCATGTATTATTTTTAACTAAAGCATCTAATTCCTCCTGCATTGCTTGTTTCCAAATTGGTGATTTCCTAGCTTCCTCAAAGTTATTAAGATCTTTAATAGCATCTATTTTAGTAAAAAAGGCCCTAAAACTCTTCTTTACATTTTTTAAGGTATAGTAGTGGTCAATAGGGTGTGCAGTTACCTTACTACCATAGAAAAACACTCTATTCTTCATCCATTCTGATGAAGATTGCCTAAGTCTTTGAGATCTCCTAGGTGGGGGATTTTGGCTTTGTGTAGGTGTAACATGCTCCTCCTCACTTTGTGTGCTAATAGATAGTCTATCTTGTCTACTGGATGGTGACTCTATTTGAATATTCGGTTGTTCATCCCTAAGTGTTTCATCTTGGTTTTCCTCCTCTCTAATTCTGCTAGATGATGAAGGTAAACTTCTCTTACTTCACTAGGTGATCTAGGTGAATGTGTATCTCGATTTTCTTTGTTGGTTTCCCTTTCATTAGACACTTCATCTTGTGACTCTACATTATCATTACTCAAGTCTTGGTCATGGTTACCAAATTTATCACTAGATGGTGGTACATACTTATGTATTATGGCTAAAGGAAGTGGATCCTCCACTTCACCTTTTTTATTACTAGTCCTATCAAAATATGAGTCATTTTCTATGAAAGTAACATTCCTAGAGATATACTTATCCTTAGTCAATGGATTATAGCATCTATAACCCTTAGTATCTACACAATAACCTAAAAAGATGCACTTAATACTCCTTTCACTTAATTTATCTTTTAAATGACTTGGAATATGTACATAGCATACACATCCAAAAATTCTGAGATAGGACAGGTCCGGTTGGGTATTATAGGCAATCTCAATTGGTGCCTTTCCTTTCAAGACCATAGATGGAGTTCAGTTAATAAGATGTGTGGCTGTGAGAATGGCTTCCCCCCAAAACTCTTTAGGCACATTGTGATAGAACATCATAGTTCTTCCCACCTCTAAAATATGCCTATTCTTACGCTCAGCTACACAAGTAGTTTGGTGAACAATTCCTTTACTAGCTAAAAATTCTTTAAACAAATTGTTCACATACTCTCCTCCATTGTCAGTTCTCAACATTTTCACTTGTCAAATTGATTTTCAATCAATATTACAAACTCTCTAAAACACTCAAAAGTATCAGATTTCTTTTTAATTAGATAAATCCATGTATACCTAGATTTATGATCTATAAAAGTTACAAAATATTTGAAGCCTTTATGCGATGGAGTAGGAGAAGTTCATAAGTTAGAATGTACCAAGGCAAATAAATCTTTATGATCATGATGAGATTGAACAAAAGGTATCTTAGTTTGTTTTCCTAAGATACAAGAATTACAATCTTTTATCTCATTAAACTTTAAACTAGGAACTAATTTTTGCAAAATATGACTAGGAGGATGACCGAATCTAGCATGCCAAAGTTCTTGGACTTTGTCATTATCTACTTTAAAAGCCTTGCTTGAATCTTCCAAAACATAAAGTCCATTTTTCTCTCTTCCCTCACCAATCAATTGGCCGGTCTTGATGTCCTGAAAAGTTACTTTATTAGGTTCAAATATGACATAACAATCTAAATCTTTTGTAATTATACTTACGGACAACAAATTTGAAGAAAAACATGGCATGTAAAGACCTTTAGTATGCTTAGACAAAATATTCAAATGTTCTAAGCCACTAATTGGTATATCTTTTCCATTAGCTATACTCACCCGTTTATCCTTTCCTATAGACTCAATTTTAGAAGCTAAATTTTTACTTCTAAACATGTGATTTGTAGCACCCGAGTCTAAACCCAAGGATCAATATTCAAAGATAAGTTAGAGATCAAACCTTGAGAGGTGCTCAGCCTTTGAGATTGAAGAAACTTTGCAAATTGCTCAATAAAGTTTGTGGACAATTCTGCCTCTGATTTGTGTTGTGATTCTTGCGAAACTTTGGCTTTATTCTCCTTCCTTAAGTGAGGATGAAGCTCAAAACATTTATCCTTGTTATGCCCAAACTTTCCACAATGATCACAAAACCTACAATTTCTTTTCATGTGTCCTAGCCTTCCACATCTTTCACACTTCATGGTTTTACTCTCTTTCAACCCTTGAGTTACCATTGCTTCTTCTTTTGCCTTCACAAATACACCTTTCTCAGTTTCAGGCTCATCTTTGTCAAATGCTTTTCTAGCCATCAATTCCTTATCCACAACATTCACCACATCATCATACGGTGGCATCTCCTTATTCCTTAGAATTTGATTTCTAAGGTCTCCAAAGTTAGGCCTTAATCCTGCCAAGAGGAAACAAACAAGATCTTCATTAGCCCTTTTTTCCAATTCTTTCTCATTAGCAGTAATTGGCCTCAAACACTCCAATTTATCCCATGCTTCCTTGATTTTGTTGGAGTAGGAAAGGAAATCACTCCCATTCATCTTGGCATTTGTGATGATTTCCCTTAACTCATAAACTTTCAAGAGATTTCCTTGATTCCCGAACCTTCTAGCAAGTGCATTCCAAAGGTCTTTGGCAGTTTTGGCTTTGTTAAAGGCACCAACCAAGGATTGATCAATGGAATTAATAATCCAAGTGATCACAAGATTGTCAATGTATCTCCATTCGACATATTCTTTATCTCCCACCTTAGGTTGATTAATTTCTCCATCAACAAATCCAAGAACTCTCATGCCCAATAAGGCCCTTGTAGCATTTGTCACCCATGTAGAGTAATTCCTTCCATTGAGGGGGAAGGTAGTAAGCTTGTGGTGATTTTGTAGTCGGAATCAACATTGAAAAAACTCTCCCTCTTGGCAGAACTGCTTCCCTTTTGTGCAGCCATTCTAATTTTAACAAATTGACCTTGCACAATGGAGACTAATCACACACCAAGAGAGAGAAAAAAAAATAGAGAAAGATGATAAAAAGAGCTCCTTAGATGTGGCCAAGCTCTAATACCATGTTGATTAAATGTGTTTAGCTCCCGATTTCAAATATTCAACAAAAACTAAGAGAAAATACAAGTAGATGAAAAGATATTAAGAGAGAAAAATGAATAGCCTTTTATTTCATATCTCAAATATTTACACAATTTGGGTTTATATATATAACATCCTAACGGCTAGGTACAAGCTTATTTTACTTTTCCAACAACTAGGTACAACAAATAACAACATATCTTTCAAATTTAAAAAACTAGCTGTTATTTTGTCCTTCAGTGAATAGAAAAAACTAGTTGTTATTTTGTCCTTTAGTATCTAGCCTTTTTTAAAACTAGAAATAGGTTTTGGGCTAAATGTGGGCTTCCATAAATAACTCAAAGAGTTATTTGGGCTTTTCTTCATTTTTTGAATCTTCACTCTCAATTTCTTCATCTTCAACAATGAGCATGTCTTTTGTTCAGCTTGTATTGTACTTTCAAGTGCCTCAATGATTCGTGATCAGTGTGATTTACAAACTCCTTGGGCCAAAGGTAGTGCTACCATGTTTCCAAAACTCGAACCAATGTGTTTAATTCCTTATCATAAGTCAGGTAGTTTAAAGTTGCTCCATTTAGCTTTTCGCTGAAATAGGCAATCAGTCGTCCTTCTTGCATAAGCATAGCTCCAATACTTACACCAGAAGCATCACATTCAATCTGAAATATTTTGTTAAAGTTAGGTAAAGCTAATAAGGGTGCATTTGTCAATTTTTGCTTGATGAGATGAAACGCCTTCTCTCTATTTTGTTTTCAACGACTGAATCTGCACTCTTTTTTTCTCTTTCAGTTTTTTCTCTCGAATTATCACTCGTTTTCTTTTTATCTCTCTCTTTCTTTTGTTCACACTCCTTTCGTAACCACACTTGATCTTCATACACTTGTTGTGGTGTTAAAGGTACAAGAGTGATTGGTCGTTGATTAAGTACAAAAGAGTACTTGTTCGTAAAGCCATCATGCTTCACACGCCTATCAAACTGCCATGGATGCCCTAGCAACAAATGTCCAGCTTGCATCGGTACTACATCACACAATACTTCATTTTCATATTTGCCAATCCGAAATGCAACTATCACCTGTTTATTTACCCTCATCTCTCCACTATCATTTAACCACTGTAATTTGTACAGTTTAGGATGCTTCAACATGGGCAGTGCCTCAATTATTCGTGATCAGTGTAAATCACAAACTCCTTAGGCCAAAGATAGTGCTGCCATGTTTCCAAAGCTCGAACCAATGCGTATAATTCCTTATCATAAGTTGGGTAGTTTAAAGCTGTTCCATTTAGCTTTTCACTGAAATACGCAATCGGTCGTTCTTCTTGCATAAGCACAGCTCCAATACCTACACCAGAAGCATCACATTCGATTTCAAATATTCTGTTAAAATTAGGTAAAGCTAATAAGGGTGCGTTTGTCAATTTTTGCTTGATGAGCTGAAACGCCTTCTCTTGCTTTTCTCCCCACCTGAAACCAACGTTTTTCTTTATTACCTCCATGAGCGGTGCGGCTAAAGTACTAAAATCTTTCACAAACTGTCGGTAGAAACTAGCGAGTCCATGAAAACTTCGTACGTTACCTATACTCCTGGGACTCGGCCATTCTTGAATTACCCGAATTTTCTCTTCATCAACCTGTATTCCTTGTGCACTCACAATGAAACCAAGAACACAAGCTTATCGGTGCAAAAGGTGCATTTCTCTAAGTAAGCAAATAACTTCTCTTTTCTAAGTACATCTAAAACCGATTTTAAATGCACAATATGATCATCCAAGTTTTTGCTATAAATGAAAATATCATCAAAATAAACAACAACAAATCTGCCTATGAATGCACGTAATACATGGTTCATTAATCGCATAAATGTGCTCGGTGCATTAGTTAAACCGAAAGGCATTACTAACCATTCATACAAACCATATTTTGTTTTAAAGGCTGTTTTACATTCATCACCCTCTTTCATGTGTATTTGATGATAACCACTCTTCAAATCAATTTTTGAAAATATACAAGCTCCATGCATTTCATCTAACATGTCGTCTAAGCGAGGAATGGGATGTCGATACTTTACCGTAATGTTGTTGATCGCTCGGCAGTCAACACATATTTTCCAAGTGCCATCCTTCTTAGGTACAAGTAAAACTGGAACGGCACATGGACTCATGCTCTCCTTCACGTAACCTTTCGCCATCAACTCACTTACTTGCCTTTGAAGCTTTTTTGTCTCCTCAGGATTGCTTCTATAAGCTGGTCGGTTTGGAATTGTCGTACTAGGTACAAAATCAATTTGATGTTCAATCCCTCGGAGAGGAGGTAATCCCTGTGGCGTTTCTTCGGGAAGGACATCCTCATATTCCTGCAAAAGAGAAACCATAAAACTAGGCAAAGCAGAATCAATCTCATTAGTATTTAAAAACGCCTCTTTGTACAAAAGTACAATCATTGGCTGATTTAAAAACTTCGCTCTTTTTATTTCACTCTTTTTTGCATAAAATTTTTTTTTTCTCTCTATTTTGTTTTCAACGACTGAATCTGTACTCTTTTTTTCTCTTTCAATTTTTTCTCTTGAATTATCACTCGTTTTCTTTTTATCTCTCTCTTTCTTTTGTTCACACTCCTTTCGTAACCACACTTGATCTTCATACACTTGTTGCGGTGTTAAAGGTACAAGAGTGATTGGTCGTTGATTAAGTTCAAAAGAGTACTTGTTCATAAAGCCATCATGCTTCACACGCCTATCAAACTGCCATGAATGCCCTAGCAACAAATGTCCAGCTTGCATCGGTACTACATCACACAATACTTCATCTTCATATTTGCCAATCCGAAATGCAACTATCACCTGCTTATTTACACTCATCTCTCCACTATCATTTAACCACTGTAATTTGTACGGTTTAGGATGCTTCAACATGGGCAGTCCTAATTTTTCCACCATTATCGTGCTTGCAACATTAGTACAACTACCACTATCAATAATCATACTACACACCTTGTCCTTGACGTGGCACCTAATATGAAAGAGGTTCTCTTGCTGCACTTCTTCAACTTTTTTTGCATGCAAGCTCAACGCTCTCCTGGTTACTAATGTCAATGCATTAGAGGCTAAATACTCCTCCTTGGTGATGTTTTCCAATGCTGGCATGTCATTGGTGTCAGAATCTTCATCGTCAGTCACAATGTCACCATTATCTTGCATCATCATAACTCGCGTGTTTGGACATTGACTTGCTATGTGTCCCCTGCCTTGACATTTAAAACATTTAATGTCATGATTTCTAGAGGTAGAAGTGTGAATTTTACCTTAAGAAATGTGGCTGGTGTTCTCGAACTTGGGCTCAAACTTGTGCTTGGGTGTTGCGGATGTTTATAGTTTGTCTTCTTTTTTCATGGAATTCGGTTTCCAAAAGAATGCACTCGAACTTTGATTTAGACGTGCGCCGCCCCTTCTCTTGAGTTGGCGCTCAATTTTGATAGCCATGTGAACCAAATCCTCTAATTCCACATAATGTTGCAATTCCACCGCGTTTGCAATTTCTCGATTCAAACCACCCAAAAACCTAGCCATAGTAGCTTCTCGATCCTCCTCGATATTCGCTCGGATCATAGTTATTTCCATTTCTTTATAATAATCCTCTACGCTCCGATTGCCTTGTGTAAGGTTTTGCAATTTTTGATACAACTCCCTGTAATAATAGCTTAGAACAAACCGTTTTCTCATCACAGTTTTCATCTCCTCCCATGTTTCTATTGGACGTTCTCTATTTCTTCTCCTACTTAAAACCAATTGATCCCACCAAACAATAGCATAATCAGAAATTCAATGGCTGCAAGTTTTACCTTCTTTATCTCGGAGTAGTTTTGGCAATCAAAAACTAGCTTCATCTTCTTTTCCCACTCAAAATAAGCCTCGGGATCATTCTTGCCTTGAAATGAAGACACCTTCATCTTAATACTGCCTAAATTATTATCCTCCCGATTCCAATCTTTTCTAACACGTTCAACCCTCCTATTGCTGCCTATCGAGTGTCTATCTTCTTCCTCAAAACTGCCGTCGTTATATTCCTCAAAATCTTTTACTGTATGCTGTTGTTGAGCACTTTCCTTCCGATTGGCATTTTCTAATCTATCCAACCGTTCACTTATTTGCTCTAGTTCCAGATTTATCATCCGTCTTATCTCTCCCACAAAAGCTTCCATGTATAGCTTTGAATTCATCCCTGTTTGTGCTTCCTCGTGGTCGTGTTGTGACATGCTTTCTGCAGTAGATAAGTTATAAAAAAGGACCTCAGAATTCTCTCCCTTACATGTTTACACTCAAGAATATGAATCACTCTGCACTCGTGTTTCACTCAAAAAATTTGCAACTTTTATCCCTCTAATGCTCTCACCACTCTTGCCTTTTTCCACTCAATATTTCTCTTTCGGTTCTTTTGACACTTTGCAACAATTCTTTAGGACTTACTACGGCAAAATAAAGGCTGAAAATAAGGTCGTATCACGGATTCTAAAGGTTTTAATTTCACACAAAGTATTTAAATATTATACCCACTGATTTGGAAATTGAGAATCACAAGGAATATATTAGAATTTGATACACAAATATTAGGGTGTTGATGACAAAGTGAAATATGAAATTTTTGTTTTCTTTTTTTTCGTTTTTTTTTTCACTTTTTTTTTTCTCTTTTTTTTTTCTTCTCTTTTTTTTAATATCAAGAATTGTGAAAAGAATAACAGATTGCAAAAAGAATAACAAAAGGGATAGGCAAACCTGATGTTAGAATAACCTTTGCTCTGATACTAAATGATACAAACCTCGCTAAGAATAACGAGACCCGAACTCAACAAGGAACCCGAGATTGTTCTACGATCAAATTTGAATGGAATCTCGACCTGTTGTTTATAAAGAAACAAGAACCTTGGTATAATACAGACGCCACAAAAGGTAATGGAAGTCTGTTCGATAAGTCACTGATGAACACCACAAGAATAATTCTTGATAAGTTTGAATAGTTTTTCAAAGAACCAAAGAGAAAATAACTCTTAAATTTTGACTAATGAATTCTGATTACTTCTTATTCAAAAGGTGTCTTTTTATAGGCAAAAATCGTAGCTTAAACTTACCTAAAACAGAAAGGAAAGCTAACTAATTAAATAGACTCATAAATGAACTCAAACACTCCAAGGAAAGCTGACTAATTAAATAGACTCATAAATGAACTCAAACACTCCTAAATATTTCTATTTTACTTGCTAAAAGATCAAGTTTAAATTTGGTTAGACTTTTCTAGAGTTTGAATCATGCATATCCATCTTCGCTGGATATGTGGACCAAGCCCAATGGGTCTCCTTACTTGGGTCCAAACTTCTTGAATTAGCCCGTTAAGAGCATCTTTGAATTTCTTTACTTGTGCTCTCGTAACTGGACCAATTGAAACTTGAATTGAATTCTTTGAAGTTGTGCCATGATTTGTATCACTCCCCTCCTCTTGAAAAGGATTTGTCCTCAAATCATCACCTACTTCAAAAGAACTTAAATCAACAACATTAAAAGAATTCAATTCAAGTTCCAATTGGTCCAGTTACGAGAGCTTAAGTAAAGAAGTTCAAAGAAACACTTAACGGGCTAATTCAAGAAGTTTGGACCCAAGTAAATTCGTGAAGACCCATTGGGCTTGGTCCGCATATTTAGCAAAGATGGATATGCATAATTCAAACTCTAGAAAAGTCTGACCAAATCTAAACTCGATTTTTTAGCAAATAAAATAGGAATATTTAAGAGTGTTTGAGTTCATTTATAAGTCTATTTAATTAGTTAGCTTTCCTTTCTGTCTTAGGTAAGTACAAGCTACGATTTTTGCTTATAAAAAGGCGCCTTTTGAATAAGAAGCAATCATAATTCATTAGTCAAAATTTAAGAGTTATTTTCTCTTTGGTTCTTTGAAGAACTATTCGAACTTATCAACAATTATTCTTGTGGCGTTTATTAGTGACTTATCGAACGGACTTCCATCACCGTTTGTGCCGTCTACATTATACCGAGGTTCTTGTTTCTCTATAAACAACAGGGTCGAGGTTCTATTCAAATCTGATCGTAGAACGATCTCGGATTCTTTCTTGAGTTCGGATCTCATTATTCTTAGCGAAGTTCGTATCATTTCGGTTCTTTTCAAACTAACAAATAATAACCAAAAATTTCTTGCAACAATTTTTCATGACTTACTACGACAAAATAAAGACTAAAAATAAGGTCGCGTCACGGATTTTAAAGGTTTTAATTTTACACAAAATATTTCAATTTTATACCCACTAATTTGGAAATTGAGAATTACAAGACAAATTTTAGAATTTTTTACACAAATATTAGGGAGTTGATGATACTATGAAATTTTTTTTGGTTTTTTCACTTTTTTTTTCTTCTCTGTTTTTTTCTTTTTCTTTCTTTCTTTTTTCTTTTTTTTAATATTATGAATTGAAATAAAAACTACAGCAAGAGAGACAAAAAAATTGTGAAAAGAATAACAAAATGGACAGGCAAACCTGAGGTTAAAATAACCTCTGTTCTGATACCAAATGATACGAACCTCGTTAAGAATAATGAGACCCGAAGTCAACAAGGAACCCAAGATCATTCTACGATCATATTTGAATAAAGTCTTGACCCGTTGTTTATAAAGAAATAAGAACCTTGATATAATGTAAACGCCACAAACGGTGATGGAAGTCCGTTCATTAAGTCATTGATAAACGCCAGAAGAATAATTCTTGACAAGTTTAAATAGTTCTTCAAAGAACCAAAGAGAATATAACTGTCAATTTTTCTGACTAATGAATTCTGATTGCTTCTTATTCAAAGGTGTCTTTTTATAGGTAAAATCGTATATTATATTTACGTAAGATAGAAATGAAATAATTGGCCAATTAAATAGCTCTACATGACCAAATTAAAAAAGGAAAGCTGACTAATTAAATAAATTTATAAATTAACTCAAACACTTCAAGGAAAGCTAACTAATTAAATAGACTTATAAATGAACTCAAACACTCCTAAACATTTCACTTATAACTGAACTCAATCACTCCTAAGCATTCCTCTTTTGCTTGCTAAAAATCAAATTTAGATTTGACATGACTTTTCTAGAGTTTGAATCATGCAGATCCATTTTTACTAGTTATGTGGACCAAGCTCAATGGGTCTCCACGAATTTATTTGGGTCCAAACTTCTTGAATTAGCTCGTTAAGTGCATCTTTGAACTTCTTTACTTGTACTCTCGTAACTGGACCAATCAGAATTTGAATTGGATTCTTTAAAGTCGTGCCATGATTTTTATCAAGATTGCTCCTATAAGCTAGTCGATTTGAAATTGTTGCACTAGCCATAAAATCAATTTGATGTTCAATCCTTCAGATAAGAGGTAATTATTGCAGCATTTCTTCAGGAAAGACATCCTCATATTCATACAAAAGAGAAACAATAGAGTTAAGCAAAGCAAGATCAATCTCATTAGTATTTAAAAATGCCTCTTTATACAAAAATATAATCATTGACTAATTTAAAAATTTCGCTGTTTTTATTTCACTTTCTTTTGCATAAAAATTTATTTTTCTCTCTATTTTGCTTTCATCAACTGAATCTGCACTCTTTTTTTCTCATTCAATTTTTTCATCCTCTTTTTTTCTTTCTCGAATTGTTACTCATTTTTTTTATCTCTCTCTTTCTTTTGATCACTCTCTTTTCGTAACTATACTTGATCTCATACACTTGTTGCTGTAAAAAATATTGATAAAAAAATGATGAAGCTTCAAGTGCAAAAGAAAGTAGTGATTTTTCATTTACAATGATGTGTTTATATACATGAGTTTGTAACAGCTAGTTTTTCAAATTTTTTGACTGTTACTGTTCACAACGGCTACTGTTCAACGGCTAGTTTATTTGTCTTGTTGTGTCTAGTTGCTTGTAATGGGCCTTGTAGATTGTGTGAATAATCTTGGGCTTTCTAATGGGCTATGACTATTATTTTCAACACTCCCCCTCAAGTTGGACTCGAACAAATTAATCAAGTTCAGCTTGCTACCAAACTTGTGGAGTTGCTGAATACTTGGAGGTTTGGTAAACACGTCTGCCAATTGATCTTCACTCTTGACATAAAGCATTGAGATTGTCTTGTTCAAATACTTTTCTCTTATAAAGTGACAATCTACCTCTATGTGCTTGGTCCTCTCATGAAATACCGGATTATTCGCAATATGTATTGCCGACTTGTTATCACAATGTAGCTTCATAGGTGTCTCCACATTAAAACCTAAATCTTCAACCAATGCTTTCAACCATATCAATTCACTAGTGGTTGAAGCCATTGCTCTATATTCAGCTTCGGCACTTGATTTGGCCACAACAGTTTGCTTTTTGCTCTTCCAAGTCACCAAATTCCCACCAACAAAAGTGCAATATCCGGTTGTAGACTTGCGGTCTTCAATGCTCCCTGCCCAATCGCGTCTGTGTAGGCGAGAATTTGGTGATGTCCATGTTTTTTCATGAGTATTCCTTGTCCTGAGGTTCCCTTGAGATATTTGAGTATTTGGTCCACCATTTCCATGTGATTAGTCATTGGACAAGTCATGAATTGGCTCACCTGATTCACAGCAAAAGAAATGTCAGGTCTAGTAATGGTTAAATAGATTAACTTACCCACAATTCTTTGATATTGCTTGATGTCTTGAATTGGTTTGCCCTCCTTCTTTCTGGTTTGTCCTTCAATTGGTGTTGAAGCTATCTTCCCTCCAAGCTTACCTGTCTCTTTCAAAAGATCAAGTGTGTATTTTCTTTGGGATAGAAAAAGCCCTTTATTAGAATGGGCAATTTCTATACTTAAGAAATACCGTAAGTACCCAAGGTCTTTAATATCAAATGTAGATTTTAAATAGCTTTTAGTGTTTTTTATTCCCAAACTATCATTCCCAGTTATAATTATACCATCTACATAGATTATCACAACTGTTATACCATTATTGGAGTGTTTTATGAATAAGGAGTGATCAGCACTACTAATTTTAAAAAGTTGAGAAGTTAAAGCACCTTGCAACTTAGAGTACCAAGCTCTAGGTGATTGCAAATTTTGTTTTAAACCAAATTGTCTCTTTATAGACTCCCAAAGTGCTTTAGAAGTTTCAGCTTTCGAGAATGCACCCACCAAGACTGGCTCCATGGAATTCAAAATCCATGTATACACCAAGTTGTCATTATAACACCAATCTTCATATTCTTCACTTGATGTGTCAGTAGGCTTTGTGATTCTTCCATTGACAAAGCCCAACGCTCGTTTTCCACTTAATGCTCGTTCAGCAGGATTGAGCCAAATTGAATAATTTTTTCCATTCAAGGGAAATGTGGTAAGTTTCAAGGTGGTATTACCATCATTGTCAACTCCCTTGAAGGAACTTTTGTTCTTGGTGTTGTATGACGAGCCCTCCTTTTCCATTTCTTAATTTGGCTTTGAAGGGGAATGTCTTGATACACCAAAAACCAACAAGAAACAAAGATAGAAGGTGGATTTAGGATGAAACTTGCTCTGATACCATGTAAAAATATTGATAAAAGAATGATGAAGCTTCAAGTGCAAAAGAAAGTAGTGATTTTTCATTTACAATGATGTGTTTATATACATGAGTTTGTAACAGCTAGTTTTTCAAATTTTTTGACCGTTACTGTTCACAACGGTTACTGTTCAACGGCTAGTTTATTTGTCTTGTTGTGTCTAGTTGCTTGTAATGGGCCTTGTAGATTGTGTGAATAATCTTGGACCTTCTAATGGGCTATGACTATTATTTTCAACATTGCTGAGCCATTGAAGCTTATATGGTTGAGCATGAGCTAAGTGATACAAATCATGGCACAACTTCAAAGAATTCAATTCAAGTTTCGATTGGTCCAGTTACGAGAGCACAAGTAAAGAAATTCAAAGATGCGCTTAACGGGCTAATTCAAGAAGTTTAGACCCAAGTAATTAGTGGAGACCCATTGGGCTTGGTCCACTTATCCAGCAAAGATGGATATGCATGATTCAAACTCTAGAAAAGTCCGACCAAATCTAAACTTGATCTTTTAGCAAGTAAAATAAGAATATTTAGGAGTGTTTGAGTTCATTTATGAGTGTATTTAATTAGTCAGCTTTTCTTGGAGTGTTTGAGTTCATTTATGAGTCTATTTAATTAATTAGCTTTCCTTTCTGTTTTAGGTAAGTATAAGCTATGATTTTTGCCTATAAAAAAGGCACCTTTTAAATAAGAAGTAATCAGAATTCATTAGTCAAAAATTGAGAGGTATTTTCTCTTTGGTTCTTTGAAGAACTATTCGAACTTATCAAAAATTATTCTTGTGGCGTTCATCACTGACTTATCGAACGGACTTCCATCACCGTTTGTGGCGTCTACATTATACCGAGGTTCTTGTTTCTTTATAAACAATGGGTCGAGGTTCCATTCAAATCTGATTGTAGAACGATCTCGGGTTCCATATATTGAGTTGAAGCACACAGATCGATTTGGATTGAAGCATGTAGATCATCAGCAATCCAAGGTCCAGATTGCTAGACCAAAGTCAGCCCAAGTTGTTAGACCAAAGTCAGAGCATGAAATCTCCATTCATCATGCATATGACATCCTTCCTAAAGTGCTTGATAGCATTCCTTTCTTAAAAATTCAATATTAAAATCTTTCCTTATTAGAAAAGGAAAGTGAATATTACAAACAAAGGATTAATCCAAGGCAATTATGGTATTATTCAAATGTGATTAATACTTGTTCATGATATGGCAAATATCTGTTGTTACTTATTCTTTATACTTAATATAGCCAACTAGCTGTTGGTTGCTTTAGTATATATTGTAAACAAATTCAAGTTAATAATACAATTTTCATTCTCTCCTCTATTATGCTTTATCTCTTTTCTCTCCATTCCAAACAACTTACAATTGCCATTGTTAAGTATTTTATGTATTAAATTCTCATAGAAATCAACATGGTATCAGACCAAGGTGTTTAACCTATCATTCCTTCACTATTCTTGAGCTGATCGTGTTTGAGTCACTTCCCTCTATTCAGTCATATCCATAATGGCACTAGAGGACTCTTCCTCAAACACCATTAATCCAACCTCACAACCAGTCCGAAAAATGGTGGAACATGATGGAAATACCACCATCAAACTTACTACCATTCTTCTTAATAAACGAAACTTCCCTATCTGGGTCAAAGCTGCTACTAATGCTTTGTGTGGCCGTGGAAGATATGGTTATGTCACGGGCAGCATCAAAAGACCATCCTTGGATGATGAAGACTATGAAGCATGGTTCCAAGTCGACAAGATGGTACTCACTTGGATCCTCAATTCTATTGAGCCGAATCTGCTGGGAGTCTTCTCTAATGCCGAAACTGCTAAGGAATTGTGGGACTCCATCAAGATCATGTTTGGACAGCAAAAGAATTTAATGAGAGTCTATGAACTCAAATCGTATATAAATAAACTCAATCAAGGTGAGTCAAGTGCGATAGAGTACCTGGGAAAATTTAAGGAGGCATGGGAAGAACTTCGGTCCTACAGGCCAGAAACAAGTGACATGCATATAATCCTTTCAAGGGCAAATGAAGACAAGGTTTTTGCTTACCTTGAAGGCCTCAACTCATCCTTCAAGGAAATTCGTAACCAAATACTTAGGCACCAAATCATACCTCCATTTGATGAAGTGTGTGCAATGATCAACAAAGAAGAAACATCTCTTTGGGTTCTTGATACAAACTTTCAAAAGACTGAAAGCAATGCTCTAACCATTCAAGAACCAATAAATAAGAATGCCATGTTGTCTCAAAATAAGAAGAATGTGAACAACAACTCTCGGCCTAGATGTGATCATTGTCACAAAGTCGGTCATGTGAAAGACAAATGTTGGATTCTTCATCCACAACTAAAGCCTTTTCGGGATAAAGGAAGAGCACCTGACCAAAATGCACAGCAAGCCTATTCGAGACATGGAAAGGCTGAAAGCAATCTGCCTACATTCACCATTGAGGAACTTGGAACAATGATTCAAGGCCAACTCAAGGTCAAACCCCAAATCGAAACTGCATCACATGCAAATTGTTCATTCGAAGATGGTATGATTTCTAGCTTTGGCTCTAGTACTTGTGATGAATCTTGGATTATTGACTCAGGGGCTAGTGATCATATGTTTAAAAATATAAATATAGCCTCTAAAATGATTCCTATGACTAGAAAACATAAAGTTAGAATTGCTAATGGTGATTGCATTACTATTGATAGCATGGCAGATCTAGAACTATTCTCTAGAAAGACTAATGGTTTATACATGCCAAATTTTGCGTCCATAGAAATCAACACCTTGTTGAGTTCGGGTCTCGTTATTCTTAGCGAGGTTCGTATCATTTGGTATCAGAGCAAAGGTTTATTCTAGTGTCAGGTTTGCCTATCCCTTTTGTTATTCTTTTCGCAATCTATTATTCTTTTCGCAATTTTTGATATAAAAAAAAAGAAAGAAAGAAAAAAAAAAAGAGAGAAAAAAAAAGTGGAAAAAAAACGAAAATTTCATATTTCAGTTTGTCATCAACACCTCAATATTTGTGTATCAAATTCTAATATATTCCTTGTGATTCTCAATTTCCAAATCAGTGGGTATAAAATTGAAATACTTTGTGCGAAATTAAAACCTTTAGAATCCGTGACGCGATCTTATTTTCAGCCTTTATTTTGCCGTAGTAAGTCCTGAAAAATTGTTGCAAGAAATTTTTGATTATTGTTTGTTAGTTTCAAAAGAACCGAAAGAGAATTATTGAGTGGAAAAAGGCAAGAGTTGTGAGAGCATTAGAGGGATAAAAGCCGCAAATTTTTTTTAGTGAAACACGAGTGCAGAGTGATTCATATTCTTGAGTGTAAACACGTAAGGGAGAGAATTGTGAGGTCCTTTTTTTATAACTTATCTCCTGCAGAAAGCATGTCACAACACAACCACGAGGAAGCACAAATAGGGATGAATTCAAAGCTATACATAGAGGCTTTGGTGGGAGAGATGAGACAGATGATGAAGCTGGAACTAGTGCAAATAAGTGAATGGTTGGATAGATTAGAAAATACCAATCGGAGGAATCGGAGGGAAAGCGCTCAACAACAGTGTACAGTAGAGAATCACATAGTGGAGGATTGATGGGACACTTTGGGATAGCTAAAACATTAGCTGTTTTACAAGAACACTTCTTTTGGCCACACATGAAAAGAGATGTTGAGAGAACTTGCGATAGATGTGTCACATGCAGGCAGGCAAAATCCCGAAAGCAACCCCATGGTTTATACACACCATTGCCCATTCCTAATGAGCCTTGGATTGATATTTCTATAAACTTTGTGTTAGGATTGCCTAAGAGTAAACGTGGTAGAGATTCAATTTTTGTGGTTGTGGATAGATTTTCTAAAATGGCACACTTTATTCCATGTCACAAAACGGATGATGCTTCACATGTTGCTGATTTGTTTTTTAAAGAGATTGTAAGATTACATGGTATGCCTAGAACAATTGTTTCCGATAGAGATGCTAAGTTCTTAAGTTACTTTTGCAAGATTTTGTGGTGTAAGTTAGGTACTAAATTATTATTTTCTACTACTTGTAATCCACAAACTGATGGTCAAACCGAAGTAGTAAATAGAACTTTGTCTACTTTGTTAAGGGCTGTTATTAGTAAAAACATTAAAACTTAGGAAGATTGTTTACCACATGTTGAATTTGCTTATAATCGTATTGTTCATTCTGCTACTAAATTTTCTCCATTTGAAATTGTGTATGGATTTAATCCATTAACTCCATTGGATTTATCTCCTTTACCTATGATTGAGCAAGTTAATCTAGATGGCAAAAAGAAAGCTGAATTTGTTAGGTAGATTCATGAGAAAGCAAGACTCAACATTGAGCGAAGAACGGAACAGTATGCAAAACAAGCCAACAAGGGGCGTCACAAGATGGTTTTTGAACCAAGAGATTGGGTTTGATTACATATGAGAAAAGAGAGATTTTCGACGCAAAGGCGTTCCAAATTACTTCCAAGAGGAGATGGACCTTTTCCAGTCTTAGAGCGTGATGATTTGAGGACAAATCCTTCTCAAGAGGTGGGGAATGATACAAATCATGGCACAACTTCAAAGAATTCAATTCAAGTTCCGAATAGTCCAGTTACGAGAGCACAAATAAAAAAGTTCAAAGATGCACTTAATGGGCTAATTCAAGAAGTTTGGACCCAAGTAAATTCGTGGAGACCCATTGGGCTTGGTCTACATATCCAGCAAAGATGAATATGCATGATTCAAACTTTAGAAAAGTCTGACCAAATCTAAACTTTAACAAGTAAAATAGGAATATTTAGGAGTGTTTTAGTTCATTTATAAGTCTATTTAATTAGTTGGCTTTCCTTGGAGTGTTTGAGTTCATTTATAACTTTATTTAATTAGTTAGCTTTCCTTTCTGTTTTAGGTAAGTACAAGCTACGATTTTTGCCTATAAAAAGGCACCTTTGAATAAGAGACAATCAGAATTCATTAGTCAAAAATTGAGAGTTTTTTTCTCTTTGGTTCTGATGTAAATTCAGCACAAGACAAGTTAACTATGAATTTGCTCCAACATAAATCAAGCTTTAATTCAGCTCCATAAGGTAATTTGCTGCAAAATGAGATAAAAGAAGCCCAAATTCGTGCAGCCCATGCCCATAACGGAAATGGGGGTGAAATTATCCACATCCTCCCCCTTACCATTGGATTCGAGTTCATGTTTTTTGAAGTAAGGTTCATGTTCTAAAAATGTGACATTTCTAGATACAAACAACCTATTTGTCTTGGGGTCAAAGCATCTATAACCCTTTTGGGTTGTGGCATAACCTAGAAATATGCATTTTTGACTTCGATAGCTAAGTTTGTCCCTATTGCTACAAGGAATATGGACATAACATATGCATCCAAAAATTTTAAGATATGAAAGATTTGGTTTCTAATTAAACATTACCTCATTTGGAGTCTTGCCCTTTAGAACCTTTGTAGGTGTTCTATTTATCAAATGAACAGCCGTGAGGATGGCATTGCTCCAGAAATGTTTGGGAACATTATGGTAGAACATCATTGATCTTCCAACTTCAAGGATATGTCTATTCTTCCTCTCTGCCACTCCATTTTGTTCTGGAGTGTATGGGCATGTAGTTTGATGTACAATCCCTTCACTTACTAAGTATTCCTTAAAGGAATTATTGACATATTCTCCACCATTATCAGTTCTAATCATTTTGATTTTTCTGCCAAATTGGTTAGTGACAAAGAGCATAAAGCGTTTAAAGCATGATAATGTGTCTGATTTGCTTTTCAAAAGGTATACCCAAGTATATCTAGATTTATGATCAATAAATGTAACAAAGTATCTATAGTTATCATGTGATGTTATGGGAGCAGTCCATAAATCAGAGTGAATTAATTCAAAAACATCATCACATTCATGTTCCGATAGTACAAAGGGAAGTCTAGTTTGTTTTCCTAAAATACATGCTTCACACTTAGAAATGTGACAATCATTTAAACTAGGAACTAGACAATTCAAAATATGATTAGAAGGATGTCCAAGCCGTGCATGCCATAGCTCATGTGAATTGATTTCTTTAGTGACTCTAAAAGCTTGTTTTGCATCATTTAGCATATAAAGGCCATTTTGAGCACAACCTTCACCAATCTTCTTCCCGGTTATAATATCCTGAAAAATCACTTTGTTAGGACCAAAAATAGCAATGCAATTTAAGTCCTTAGTAAGTTTACTAACCGATAATAGATTGGAATTAAAATTAGGTATATAGAACCCTTTAGTCTGTTTTGACAATAAATCCAAATCTGCCGAATACTTAATGGGTACCTGTTTTCCATTAGCAATTTTGACACTTTGTATTTTCTTTAAAGGATATAATCTAGATGCTTTATTTATGTTTCTAAACATATGATCACTAGCACCTGAGTCTATAATCCATGGTTCAAAATCATTACAAGAGTTAAAATGAGAGTCAAGAAGTGTACCATCCTCCCATTTGCCTTTGTGAGCGTGGTGCTGGGTTCCAAGTGCTTCTGAATTGATTTGGAGTTGGTTCCTTATCACCTTGGCAATATCGTCAAGACTAAAGGAGTGAACACTTGAAATCTCAGTAATGGGAGCTGAATGTGCACTTGAAACACCATGGATACTTTGATTTGGAGCTTTGCCCTTTTTGAACCGTGAAGGCATGAGTTCTGGATGAAGGTACCAACACCGATCTTTAGAGTGACCATTCTTGTGACAATGGTCACACTTAACCCGCATTTGGTTGTTGTTGTTTCCCTTTGACTTAGCCACTAAGGCTTCAGTTTTAAGCTTCTCTTGAGCCAAAAGAGCGTTTGTCTCCACTTTGTCGTCATGGACATTTGTGTCCAAAACACGATGGGCTGTTTCTTCCTTGTTGATCATGTAACAAACTTCATCAAAGGGTGGTATTTCATTGCTTCTCAGTATTTGGTTTCGAATATCGTTAAACTTGGAGTTCAAGCTAGCAAGGTAAGTAAACACCTTATCCTCATTAGCCCGTGCAAGAATGACGGCAATGTCATTAGTTTCTGGCCGATAGGAGTGAAGCTCATCCCAAGCCTCTACAAATTTTCCCAAGTGTTCAACCGCTGTCATCTCACCTTGGTTAAGCTTGTTGAGAAAAGATTTGAGCTCATACACCCTCATGAGATTCTTTTGTTGACCATAGATTCTCTTGACAGAATCCCACAGCTCCTTAGACGTCTCAGCGTTGGAGAAAATACCAATCAAGTTTGGTTCTATAGAGTTAAGGATCCAAGTTAGAATCATTTTGTCTACTTGGAACCATTCTTCAAATCCATCATCATCCAAAGGTCTCTTAACCCTTCCTGTGACAAACCCGTATCTACCTTTACCACACAAAGCATTTGTTGCAGCCTTGACCCATATGGGGTAGTTGTGGTTGTTTAGTAGAATAGTGGTGAGTTTAAGGGAGGTGTTAGCATCTACTTCCATTATCTTGAAAGTGGTTCGGCTGGAGGCGTTGATGGTGGTTTGAGAAGGTGCTTCACTTGGTTTGTAAGTGCCTAAGAAGGGCTCCTCACTTGCCATTTAGATTTGGCCAAAAGATAGGAGATACTTTTCAAGCACAACCGTGAA
>CP135570.1:0-16352 GCA_032401905.1 Swietenia macrophylla | reverse complement strand
TCTTGCATTTCAAAAGAAAATCCTCCCAAGTAAGTAATCAGCCTCAGAAAAAATTTGATTGATTAATATAATTTTAATTTGTAGATATTTATGCAATATTTACCAAGTTTACTATGATTGAACTGCCGTGTCTTATATATATTTTTTGATTGAATATTCCCCAACAGCATATTGAGATGTTTAATGAATTAATCAAATTAAAAGTTAATTCTAAATATGTATGTTTTGTGATTGTTTACAAGACAATTTATGTAATTTACATTTAAATTTTTTAACTTTTGCAATAATTGTTTCAATTTTTTTTGTTTGTCTTTTAAGTTTTATTTAATTATTTTAATTTTTATGTTTTATATTTTATAATTTAAATTTTTTATTAATTATTTTAAATTTTATGTTAATCATTTCAAGTTTGACATTAAGAGATGTAAAGAACATTGGATATATATTTTTTCTATATACACTTTAAATTCAAATGTAAAAAAAAAAAAAAAAAAAAAACCTTCATTTGACCTAACTCTATCATAAAATCTTTATGTTAAATTACAACTAAGCATACAGAGAAGATGATCATATGTGTATTTTGTTAGTGTGATAATATTGTTTCTATAACATTTTTTTTTTTTTGATCAGATATCTTCCGACCAACTTTGAAGAAATTTTGACCAATGGCGCAAGGAAGCATGGTATTAAAGAGAAAAATCTCTTTTAAAATAAGATATGAGAATAAAGATTGCTATTCAATCAAATATTAATAAGATAGAAAGCTTGTTCTGAAATAATTAAAAAGCATTATCTTCAATCTAGTCAACCTTGTTATATCAATAAGTCGACTAGCCTTTGAGAAGATGCACTTATAAGTCTCCATCTTATTCTTCAAAATTATTTGTGATAGAAAATATAGATAGAGGAGTTCACCATTTTCTCTCACTTTCTCCTTGCTTTCTTGGTAACCAAACAAGAGAATATTCAAAATAATAACCATTGCTCGATGGATTTGCTGGATTCAATTCCTAAGTCGCAAACGCGATATATTTACCAATCTCTCATCAGAAAACTAGTTTCACTATTTAATTGCCATTAAATGTTGATTTTCTACAATTGAATTAATGGTGCATCAATTTCATTTAAAAAAAAAAAAAGAAGGTCAATGATCAAAGCACACAAATTGACAAATGACAACGATAAAGGGTCATCAAGGTGCTCATTTACTTGAAACTAAAACGTAGAATGATGAATTGCGAAATTAGCTTACTAAGAAAAACTATTATGACGACTCACTGGAAAATAAAATAAAGTGTTTACAGCCGAAATTTGTAAATGAATCTTGTATATTTCTCAATGAACAGCTCTTACAAAGATAAGGCAATACACACACACAAAAAAAAAGTGTGAAATTATAAAACCCTAATTGCTTAGGTGTATGAGAGACCAAAAAGAGTATAATTACAACTATTTATAGTACTATTTTGTCTTCTTCTTCATGTTAATGCTTGTAGTGTAATAAACTTCCTAGCTTTTCAGATCCGCAAAAGAGGCCTTACAGACACACCATTGAATCTATCTGTCAATGGTTTTCTTTTGTAGGCACATAGCTTATTTTCACTCCATTTTTGGCCACTTTCTCTTTTATAAAGTGAACATCTATTTTTATGGGTTTTTTTTTACTCTCATGGAACAAAGGATTATTTGAAGCTAATCATCACTTTAATTGTAAAAGATCTAACCATTGAATTGAAGATTTATGAGTAATCTACCCTAGTTATTTAATGATACGCTTTGGCTACCAGCCTAGCCTTGTGCCTTGCTATTGTCCAATTTTATTTGTATTTTATCTCATAAACTAATCTATTGCCTATTACCTTTATTCTAGATGTTTGAGGCATTAATGTCGAGGTGTGTTATTGTGATGATAATTCTATTTTAGTATAAGGATATTATGGTCATTTATTGCCTTAACAAATGAGAAAGCTACACGTGTAGATCAATGCATATAAAATTGTATTTACTATTAGTTTTGTTTCCTGGGAAAATAAAGAGAATAAGAAAAATAAAGATGGAAAAGCTTCTTAAATTAGATTACTGATCGATTTTTCCTTTCTTGAGTATCTTGTTGATATTATGTGTTCTTAGTTCTTGATTGTGTTCTGAATTAACTTTGCGTATTTGATATTATAATTGAGTTACATTATTTAGTTAGAACTGTGAGCTTTCTTCAACAACTGGTATCAGAGCACGAGATTCAAGCAATCAAATGGGTTCTACGAAATTCACCATTAAGAAATTTACTGGTTAAAACGACTTTAATCTCTGGAAGATGAAGATGAAGGCGTTTCTTGTTCATGAAGGATTAGAAGAAGTACTTTTGGGAGAAGATAATATATCGGTTAAGTTGAAAGATTCTGAAAAGAAGGAAATCTTGAAGAAGGCTCATAGTGCAATTGTTTTATCCTTAGGTGATGGGGTTCTGCATGAGGTTTCAAAGGAATTGATAGCCATGAGAATTTGGAATAAATTAGAGTCAAGATACATGAAGAAATCTTTTGCACATCATCTATATTTGAAGAAACAGCTTTATGCCTTTAGTCTTGAAAAAAATGGGTCTTTAAAAAAGCATTTGGATAATTTTAACAAGATTATCCCGATCTTAAGACCATAGATATAAAATTCACAGATGAAAACCAAGCATTGATGGTCTTAATCTCACTGCCACCAAGTTATGAGCATTTCGTAGAAACCCTGTTGTATGGTAGGGATACTGTTACCATAGATGATGTCAAATCAATATTAAACTCTAAAGAATTAAGTAAAAGATCATAATTAAGAGAATCCACTACTGCAGAAGGGTTGACAGTAAGGGGAAGAACAGAAAAGAAAGAATGGAAAGGAAAGAAAGAATGCAAGTCAAAATCTGCAGGAAAGAAGCTGGAATATTTTTATAGCCATAAAGAAGGTCATTTCAGGAAGAATTGCCCTGATAGAAGGAATTCCAAGAGGGAGAAAAATTCGAACAAACAATCTAAGGCAGCAGTGGTCACTAATGAAGATTTCAAGAATGCTTTCATATTGGTAGTTTCAAGTGAAAAATCTAAAGGCGAGTGGATCTTTAATTCAAGTTGTAGTTTTCATATGTGTCCAAATAAGAACTTGTTTTCTGAACTGAATAAAGTTAGAGGTGAAAAATTCTTATTAGGAAATGATATGCCCTGTGAACTAAAAGGAATTGGAATCATAGAATTAAAATTATATGATGGGTGACAATTAAATTGAAAGATATGAGGTTTGTGCTTGATTGAAGAAGAAATTTAATCTTCTTAAGAATGTTAGATAAATTAGGGTATGTAATAAAGGCAAAAAATGGAATCTTAAAAGTGTTGAAATGTTCTTTTGTATTCTTGAAAGGAACTAAAAAAAAATGGATTGTATGTCTTGAATGGAACAGCTGTAATAGGTGAATTAGAAGCTATTGAAAGAAAGACTACAGATAAAACAAAACTTTGGCATCTCAAGTGGGTCATCTAGGACATAAAGGAATTGTTAAACTTAAAAAACAAGGCTTGTTAAGTGAAAAGTTGATAGTGATTTAAGGTTTTATGAATCATGTGTTTTGGGTAAATAACATAGAATTAAGGTTGGGGCAGGAACACATATAATTAAGGGAGTTTTAAACTATCTACATTCTGATTTATAGGGACCATCTCAAACTGTGTCTCTTGAAGGGGCTAGGTACTTCTTGTCAATAATAGATGATTATTCAAGAAAAGTTTAGGTGTTTACCTTGAAGTCTAAAGACCAAGTGTTTGGAAGGTTCAAAGAATGGAAAGTTTTAGTTGAAAATTAGAAAAACAAGAAGATTAAAGTGCTTAGAACAGATAATAGGATGAAATTTTACAATGAATTTTTTGATGAATACTGTAAAAGGAATGGGATAGAAAGATATAGAACTGTTAAGCATACACCTCAACAAAATGGTGTAGCTGAGAGACTTAACAAAAATTTGATAGAAAAGGTAAGGTGTATGTTGTTAAATGCTGATTTGTCAAAAATGTTTTGAGGGGAAGCAGTAACTGCAACAGCTTATTTGGTAAATAGATGTCCAACTATTGCACTTAACTTTAAGACACCAGAGGAGATATGGACAGGAAGACCACTCAATCTGAATCACCTAAGGATTTTCGAATGTATAGCCTATGCATACTTAAAACGACGAAAACTTGACCCTAGAGCTATTAAGGAAGTGTTTATGGGATATCCAGATGGTGTTAAGGGGTATAAACTCTGGTGTTATAATGGCAAACAAGGTAGATGTATTGTGTATTATTAGTAGGGATGTAACCTTTCATAAAGAGGAGATGCTGAAAAATAAAAAAAGTACTAAGACTAGTGATAAAATATATTCGGAGGAAACTTAAATAAAGGTGGAGATCTTTCAAAAAAAAATTAAAAGGATCTGAATCTTATGATTATTCAAAAGAGACACCTGAAATTGACTTACCAGAGTCCTAATACTTAGAAGACCACAATCTAGTTAAAGATAAAGCCAAAAGAAATATTAAACCCCCATCTAGATATGATTATGCTAATCTAACAGCATATGCCTTAACTTTAAGATAAAGTTTTGAAAATTCAAAACCAATAACAATTTCTAAGGCACTTAAAAGCAAAGACTCATATAAATGGCTTGATGTCATGAATGATAAAATGAGTTCTTTGGAAAAGAATAAAACCTGAAGGCTAGTAGCCAAACCCAAAAACAGAAAGATTGTGGGAAGTAAGTGGATTTTTAGAAGGAAGGCTGATGATTCAGATGTAGGGTCAGTAAGATATAAAGCCAGGTTGGTAGCTAAGGGTTTTACTCAAAAGGAAGGCAAAGATTTTACAGAGGTGTTCTCACCAGTAGTTAGACACACATCGATCAAGATTCTACTGGCTATAGTAACTGTGCAAGATTTGGAATTAATACAAATGGATGTCAAAACTACTTTTTTACATGGAAAGTTGAATGAAGAAATTTATATGTCATAGCCTGAAGGGTTAGTGGTTAAAGGCAAAGAAGAAATGGTTTGCCTATTGAAGAAATCACTCAATGGTCTTAAACAATCACCTAAGCAGTGGAATATGAGGTTTGATAAATTTATGTGGGAAAATGGCTATACCAGAAGCATGTATGACTATTGTGTATATTTTAAGTCTGTTGGTATTCATAAATTGATATATATGCTAATATATGTGGATGGCATGTTGATTGCTTGTAAGGATATGGATAAAATTAACACACTAAAATTTGAGCTATCTTCTGAGTTTGACATAAAGGATTTAGGACCAGCCAAGAAAATCCTTGGAATTGAGATTAGAAGGTTTCGAAAACTAAAGCACTTAACACTGACACGCAACAATATTTAGAAAAGATGTTGGAAAGGTATAGAATGATAGATGCTAAACCTGTTGTAACTCATTTTGCTACTTATTTCAAGTTATCTAACAATCATTCTCTAGCAATTGATGAAGAAAATACTGAAATGAGTAAGTTACCTTATGCAAGTGTAGTAGGTAGTTTGATGTATGTCATGGTATGCACCAGGCCAGACTTGGCACATTTTGTAAGTATTGTAAACAGGTATTTAGCGAGTCCTAGAAAGAAATACTAAGAGGCTAAATTGCTATCTAGCATATGGAAAAACTTACTCAAAGAAAAAAGGGCTGATTTGATATATTGATTCATATTTCGCATCTGATTCGGATAGAAGAAGATCACAAACTGGATATGTGTTTGTCTTAAATGAATGTGTGATAAATTGGAAGTCTTTACTGCAATATGTTGTTGCATTGTCAACAACAAAGGCTAAATATATGGCAATGACTGAGTCTATAAAAGAAGCTATCTGGTTGAAGGGATTCATCTCAGAGTTAGGACTAAGGCAAAGTTCAATTGACATATATTGTGATAGTCAAAGTAGGATACAATTTGCCAAATATCATATGTTTCATGAGAGAACAAAACACATAGATGTGAGGTTGCATTTCATTCGTAAAGAAGTTGCTAAAGGAAGAATTAAGATGCTCAAGGTTAGTACTAATGATAACCCTGCAGATATGATGACAAAATTAATAATTGGCGCAAAACTCAAGCATTGTAAAAAAATACTTGGTTTATCTGAAAATTAGTCCTGTTCATAAAAAGAATACAGAGAATTGCAGAAATTATGTTCAAGGTGGAAGTTTGCTCTTATACAAGTATGACTGCAATGAATTCTTAGTATGTTTTCTAAAATTTTAAGAAAGAAGCTGGTAAAACAGAATTAAGGTGAAAAATGTGATGATAATTCTATTTTAGTATAAGGATGTTATGGTCATTTGTTGCCTTAACAAATGAGAAAGCTACATGTGTAAATCAATGCATATAAAATTGTATTTACCATTAGTTTTGCATCCTGGAAAAACAGAGAGAATAAGGAAAATAAAGTTAGAAAAGCTTCTTGAATCAAACTGCTGATGGGTTCTTCCTTTTTTGATTATCTTGTTGATCTTCTATGTTCTTAGTTCTTGATTGTGTTCTGAATTAGTTTTGCGTATTTGATATTGTGATTGAGCTACATTGTTTAGTTAGAATTGTGAGCTTGCTTCAACAGTTATTACGTTGTAATGTTGAGAATTCTTTTGTCATAGCTCTTTTTCGGTTCTCATTCTCAAAAACAGTGTCTGTTGTTTTAGGGACTTATTCATAGGCTTGATGAGATTTGGTTGATAGGTACAACTTGGGATTATAGATTCCTTAACTTGGACCTTGATACAAGTGGATGTGTGTTGGAGCATTGTTGTTCACTTTTTGTTTGTATGTTTAGGAATTATATATCAAGTTCAGTTGTTTGTTTTGTGCATATTTATGAGTCAGTCCTCTTAGTAATAACATCAAATATTAACATATTTAGTTCAAAATTAGCTTAGCATTAGTTCAATATTAAGTTTCATAACAACTATATTTCAAAATTTTGCCTATTGTCCCTAAAAATTTAAGAAAAAATACGATAAGCCCTTTTCTTGTTTTTTTTATGTATTTACTATTTACGATTATTGCATATAAGCAATGATAAATATGCTAGTCCCAAAGCATGAGATTTGCCTAACTCCATTAAAAGGGTGAGTTAACTACAAATGTTGACAGATTTAAAGGGTAGCCAGATTGGGTACGTGTTGAAAATAAAAATAAAAAAATAAATTAAGATATATAATAATGTACTAATAGTTATCTATTTAAATTTATTTTTTTATTTTTTATAGAATTAGAAACATAATAAAAGTAGATAATCTTTAACCATTTAGATTTAAAAAAGGTATAATCTGTGGGATTTTTAATACTTTTAAAGTATTTTTTAAAAAAATTTATCATTATTATTATTATTTTCTTTATTTATTTTCTTCTTTTTCATAAAAAATAAATTTCTAGATAAATACAATTCATTAGCTCCTAAACAAGAGAAAACCTTCCAAGCTCTAGTATATTACACTGTTTTAAATTCGATATTTCGTGTTTTTAATTTTTTATAATTAATTGTAAGATATACTTGACAAAATTTTAATAAATAAGATATAAGGAACTAAGAAGAATCAAGACTTTTTTATTAATTTTAATTTTTTTATATAAATAAAATTTATTGGATCACTAAAATTTATAGAAACACTAATTAAAAAAAATTGATCTAACAAAAAAATAAATTTTTGTAACATCCTCAATAGTGTGAAAGTCCTTTTATTTTGAGTGTAATATATAGACCCTTAACTATGTTAAGGAGGTTTATTGATATGCAGATAGTTACATATAAATAATAATTTTCGCTAGGCATGTGACATCCAAGCGTAGTCTAGTCTTTAATTATTTCTGTAGAGCAATTGCAATGAATGTTGGTGATATGCTAAAGAGGACCAGCAATGGTATTTTTCAGGTAATTTTCTTAATTTCCTTTACATATATAATCTTTAAATGTATATTTGTACTAAAATTATTGTTATGAAATTTAATTTTTATGATATTTTAATTTGTCTGTTACTGTTAAATTTAAATATAAATAAAATATTAATTTTTTTTATTTTTTACGTTACATCACACCTCACTATTAAGTGAATTTGAATTATAATTTATACAGCATGAGTGTTCTTAATTTAGTAAATATATTTTGAATTACAAAATTTAATAATAATTTGCAATGAATTATTTGCTCAAAGCGAATAATATTCACTCAATCACTATAAAATATTTACTATAACCCTGTCACAGGAACGTGACCGTTCTCTATATGAATAATTAAAATTCTTTTTTATTTTTATTGGTACATATATACCAACTAAAATAGTTGCTGTTCTAATTTTCTTAAAAGCACTTGGTTGTGTTGCATGAGAAAAATAACATGATCCAACACTACTTTAATCAGATCTAATTTTCTTAATTTAAGTGCAAATGAATGCGACATTTATTCCACATTCTACGCTAACATAATCCATTTTACAAAATTAACATTTCATTTTTCGGTTACAAGAATTCATAATCAGACCCAAACACTATTTTGTAGTTGGGGTAGTACTAATTAGTACTACATAAATGCTAAATTAAAACCATAAGAACTTGCATATGTCTTTGGCTATTAACTCTATTACTTATTAAATTAATACAGAATTACATACTTTAATTAAAATGCATAGTATTTTAAATATCATATTACTAATATTATGTGTTTTAATAATTTTTTTAATAGTGTTAAAATACTTAAGCAATTTTTCTTTGAAAATCTCAAATAGATTCTAAATTACATAATAATATACTGAGCTGTTTGTATGTTGTTTTAATGAGAAATGCTTGTTAATGAATGATTGAATTTGGAAGTCAAAGTTGAATGTATGGCATAATTGCTAGTGGCTAATGTTAAGAAAAAACTTTCAGGTTATATTTAAGATCTTTGTTTAGTACGAAATCATATTATGGTATACGAGTCTTAAATGATTGTCAAATGGAAAAAAAATTATGTCTAATAGGATTTGAACCTATACCAATGGTTTAGAAAACATTTATCCTATCCATTAAACAATGGACGCCTTTCATTCCGAATTTTCGCATTCTACAAAATAACAGCAACGGAATGCTAATCCTCGTGCTTTATTTGTAAAGTTTCTATTCCTTGGTAATCAAAGCCCAAAGATCTATGAACTAGCCCAGTTATCAATTTATCCAGGAAACTGCTGGGGGCTCATATAGCCCATGTCAAATTAATCATATTATGGGCCGGAGCAATGAACCTATTTGAAGTGGCTCATTTCGTATCAGAAAAGTCCATATATGAACAAGGATTAATTTTACTTTCCTACCTAGTTACTCTAGGCTGAGGTTAGGTCTTGGTGGGGAAGTTATAGACACTTTTCCATACCTTGTATCACATATATTATACATATTACAAGTATCTAGTTAAAGTTTAAAGTTTTATATTAATAATGCCAAATTATTAATGTCAAATATAAGCTCTGATAATGCAAATAGAAGTCCGCCTTTATGAGAGGACTGACAAGGGGGTGAACTTCCATTCAAAACCAGTGAGTGAGCTTTTATAATACATTCCTCTTAAAAAATAAATAATAAAAAATATATATATGAAATAAAAATTTTACATTTTCATTTTAAGGTATGCTAATTACAAAAAATTACAAGATTAGTTGGCTAAACTTTATAAAATTATTGATATCTTTGTACATTAAATTTTGGGTTCTATATAACTTTTGAGTATGCTTGGTTAAATATTTTATATTTTTTATGCATTGTTATACTAGTGATGTAGCTTTGAGTCAGTATAACATGTAAGTGTGTGTGTGTGTGTGTGTGTGCACGTGTGATATTTCTGTAGTTATAGCATGTAGTCTACAGTAGACTTTTTAGGCGCATAAATAGCTGGAAGCTGAGTAGAGTAGGAGTGGTAAATAGATATTGATATGCTCTTTCAGTGTATTTTGTACTGATATAATTATTGGAAATTAATATGATTTTTAACTGAATTGTTTAATAAACTAATAATCATTTTGTCCATTGTTAATATATATTTATTAAATTAAATATTTACATACTATGCACTCAGCTTACTCTGATTGGAAGGTAAGTATTACGATTTCATTCATTGAGTATAGTTGTCTATTTATTCTTTATTAATATTTTTATATTAACTAGATAAGTTTTGGTTCTTGGGGCTACCAACTTTTGGAGAAACCATCCTTTTCACTTTTCAAGTACTTGACTTAAGCAATATTTATGGTCCACTAGAGAATAATCTTGAATATTTATTTATTGTATGAGATATTTTATATTTCAATGTATATAATTTTCAAATGTTGACTTCTATATTGTACAAATTTATTTAGGTCTTAATAATTTGACTTGAATTTTAGCTTATCATAACTCTAGATATCATTAATTATGTATTATAGTATATGTTTATTTTGCATGTTTTAAATTTTATTTTTTTCTTGCGTTGCCTATTTTTGAGGTGTGTTTCAATTTAATTGAACGAAGTTTAAAGATACACGATAATTATCACATATCGACTATCTAGAGTCAGGCTGTGACACCTCCCTTGTTATTTGTTTTCATTTTAAGGTATGCTAATTACAAAAAATTACAAGATTAGTCGGCTAAACTTTATAAAATTATTAATATCTTTGTACATTAAATTTTGAATTATAAATGACTTTTGAGTATATTTGATTAAATGTTTTATATTTTATATGCCTTGTTATACTAGTGATGTAACTTTGAGTCAGTATAACATGTAAATGTGTGTGTGTGTGTGTGTGTGTGTGTGTTAGATATTTCTGTAGTTACAGTGTGTAGTCTATAGTAGGCTTTTAAGGCTCATAGATAATTGAAAGTTTAATAGAGTAGGAGTGGTAGATAGATGTTGATACGCTCCTTCAGTGTATTTTGTATTGATATGATTATTGGGAATTATTATGATTTTGAACTGAATTGTTTAATAAATTACATAATCATTTTGTTCACTATTAATGTATATTTATTAAATTAAATATTTACATACTATGCACTCAGCTCACTCTAATAGGAAGGTAAGTATTATGATTTCATTCATTGAATATAGTGGTATATTTATTCTTTATTAATATTTTTATGTTAATTAGATATCTTTTGGTTTTTGGGCCTTCCAACTTTTGGAGAAACTTTCCGTTTCACTTTTCAAGTACTTGACTTATTAATATTTAAGGTCCACAAGAAAATAATCTCATTGTATTAATTTATTATATGAGATAGTTTATATTTCAATGTATATAATTTTCAAATATTAATTTCTATATTATGTAAACTTATTCAAGTCTTAACAATTTGATTTGAATTTTAGTTTATCATAACTCTAGATATTGTTAATTATGTATTATAGTATATGTTTATTTTGTATGTTTTAAATTTTATTTTTTTCTTACGTTGCCTATTTTTGAGGTATGTTTCAATTTAATTGAATGAAATTTAAGGATACTCGACACTTATCACATATCGATTACCTAGAGTCAGGCCGTGACACCTCCTTTGTTATAATTTTATAATGTTGTTATTTGTTATATTTCACAACTTTCAATTAATACGCTTGTTTTTAAACTTGTATAGTCTTAATCTCTTTTTTTTATAGTGAATTTATAAGCATTTGAATTGGAAATTAATCGATGGCATTGAAATTTAGTCAAGTAATGGCCAATTTTGAAAAATGAAATATCGGTCCATTAAGAATTGTATTTTTAAAAAAAATTATGTTTTACAATGTTAACGTTTTTTAATATTTTTTTAAAAAAATATTAAATAACTTAATATTATCCGTGAACTACTCCAAGTATTATTTTAATTATATAATTATGTTTATTGACATTTAAAATAAAAATTTATTAATAATATAGAAATTAGTCAACGAAAGGCCATTTTTAAGAAAAAAATTATTAACCAATTATATAAATTTAGTCTACTAAAGACAACTTCTGGATTTAAAAATAATATATAATAATCAATGATAAGTTGTAAATAATTTCTATTTTTAAGTTCCCCATTTTTCGCTAATACAAAATAAAGATAGCGATGGCCCACTTTGTAAAAGGTGTAATAAAACATAAATTTAGTTATAGTATATTAAATGTAAATTTTTTTATTATATAAAATTTAAAATATTAAAATTTAATTATATTTTAATTATTTATTATTTATTTTAAATTTTATGTAACAACATAAATTAAATAACTATACATCCAATCAACCATAGATGAGCTAATAAAACAAGTTGTAAATCAAACTTTTGTGCATGACATAATTTCTATCTTAAGTTGTCACCCTTAAGATGGCTGCAACTTCGAAATGCGTCGATCTCTCCAATCCTGATATCAATCAATCAATCGCTACAATTAAAGAGGTGAACGCTAACAAGTATAAACTAATTCTATTTATTTTCTTTTGTTTCTTTTTTTTTAATTATTTTATTTTAATACACTATACATAATTGATATTAAAGCATGCGATAAATTATGCATAATTTATTTGACAAATAAAACAACTTAATTTTGTGTGATTCAGGCATTTATGAGTTCTGGAATGTTTTACCTAATAAATCATGATATAAGCGAAGAACTCACAAATGAGCTGTTTGCTCAAAGCAAGAAGTTTTTTGAGCAGCCACTGAGCGAGAAAATGAAGATTCCCAAGGACGTTTATACACGTGGCTACATTCAACCTACAAAAATTGGTTTATTTTATTTTATTTTATCTCATCTTATCTTGTCTTTAAAATTCAAATTTATTCTTATATATTATTTTCTTTTATTTTTAAAGGCTACGCAGAGTCATTTGCTGTAGGTGCTAATATATTTGAAGATGATCCCAAAAATATTTGGCCTCCAATAGGTAACTAGATATAACTTTTATACACACATACACACACATGAGAGGAAAACAAGAGTAAATATAAAAAAAAAATGAATGTAATAAATATTAATTTATCTTGTACCAAATGAAATGCAAACACATGAGAAATCATTAAAAAAATATTGGCAACTAAATTTGAATAATATGTTAATTAATTAAATGACTCATTGATTGATGTAATTATTTGAAGAAATATGCGTCAAGTTTTGGGAGAGATATATTTATTCTCACTAATTAATAAATATTTTTGGTAGTTTTGTTTAGATGTTTTTCCAAGATTCAAGGAGATTATCGAGAGATATTGTCAAGAGTTGGTGTAAGTTTTGGCAAATTAAATATAACTTTTATGTAAAAAATTTTGTAAGATTTTACTACATAATTTTCTCTCAATACAAATCTCTTCCTTTTTTTTATAATTTTCTTAAGAAAATGAAGACTATTAGAAGCATTTGATCCATAAAAATATACTACTGAGGCAAGCCCTGAATTTTTTTAGAATTTTAAAAATTTCAAACGAATTTTTAATATATAAATTCTATGCAGCCTATAATTAAAGATAACGTTAGGCTAATATGAGCCAAATTTTAAAAGGCTCAGCTGCTAGCCTGTTTGTCCCATGGTCATCTCTGCTTAGAGAGTATTGTACTAATTTTGTTTTCATTTTTTTCATTTGAACATCTTCAGCATCGTGGGAAGAGCAGTTGCGAGGATAGTTGCCCTTGCTCTTGATATCAATGCTGATTTCTTTGATCAACAAAAATTGATCGGCAGTCACACTCTATTCAACATGCTTCATTATGGAGGTTAAATTAAAAAAAAAGGAAATTTTCAAACTGTTATAAGTCACGTTTCAGGTGCTACATACTGCATTTTTATATTTTCTTTTTTAGTTGAAGGAGCTAACCACTCGGAGGAAAGGGAGGGAGCTGCAGCGCATTGCGACGGTAGTCTACTTACTTTGTTGGTAACAAATGACACTTCGAGTCTTCAAGTGGGTAAAAATATCAATCAATCTGCATGTATTTCCTTTCTCTATATCACTGATATTATCTTTGATATATGAACTAAAACAATTATTTACAATTAATGCAGTTATGCAGAGACAAATATGCTAATCCTCAAGTATGGGATTGTGTAAATCCGTTAAAAGGGTGAGTTAACCACAAACAATGATAGATTTAAGGGGTAGCTGGATTGTGCAACTCTTTGAAAAAAAATAATTAAAAAATTTCTAATAATGTATTAATTGTAATCTATTTATAAGAAAAAAAGAATGAATAAAATGAAAAAATTTATAATAAAATTATATATTTTTTGCTGATAAAAGACAAAATTATTATACATAGTTTGTGATTGAACATTAATAAGGGCAATTATTGTTTATAATTTTTTCAAAAACACACAATTTTGTATTTTTTAATTAATTCTGTTTAATTTACTTTGCTTGTTTTATATTGAATTAGAAACATAATAAAAGTAGATAATCTTTAAATATTTTAGATTTAACAGAATATGTTAGCTTACTTACAGATCATTCACAGAAAAATAACAAACTCCCTCTAATTATTCACTGCCACCTTAGTTTCATTAATACAACTTGACAATTGAATATTAGATTTACAAGAATACCATTTAACTCAGCTAAATGACTGCTGCATTTTAAATTTTGAATCACCTTTACAATCTCCACCTTGATTCGCAATTTACAATCAATCTATCTTCCTGCCACATCTCCAGCTTAATCAGATGCCTTTCATCTTGTGCCTACATATCCACATACCTACAAGACATTTTCAGCTCCAAAAATAAACAGAACATTCAAGTAACAACCATGTTCAACAAACTCAAGCAGTGCCTGAATTTTGTTCTTGGAACAGATTTCGTAAGCAATTCAGCAGGATATTCTGCTGTATGCACCTTTTCCAATCTGATTTCTCCTCTAGAGATTAAATCTCTAATGAAATGTAGTCTTACATCTATACGTTTTGTCCTTTCATGATAAACTTGGTGCTTGGATAATTGGATAGCACTTTGGCTATCACAGTAAATAGCAACTCTGTTCTGCTCAAATTCAAGCTCGGTTACAAGTCCCTTTAGCCATATAGATTCCTTGACTGATTCCGTAATAGCCATGTATTCAGCTTCAGTTGTTGAAAGTGCTACAACAGCTTGCAATGATGCTTTCCAGCTAACCACACAGCCAAAACAGGTGAATGCATATCCAGATAAAGACCTTCTTTTATCAAGGTCTGCAGCATAATCTGCATCAACAAACCCAACTATCCATTCCATATTTGAATAATTTCTTCCATACTCAAGACATGTATTTAGACTACCTTTTACATACCTCAATATCTACTTCAAGGCCTGCCAATGATCTTTCCCTGGCCTTGTCATAAACATGCTGACAACACTCATTGAGTGTGCTAAATCTGAACGAGTACAGACCATAGCATACGTTAAACATCCAACTAAGCTTGCATAAGGTCTTGTTTCCATGTCTTTTTCTTCCTCTTGTGTTTTTGGTGACTGATCACATGACATTCTTGAATCACCTTTACACACCTCCTTCATTATAATTTTATAATATTGTTATTTATTATATTTCACAACATTCAATTAATGCACTTGTTCTTAAACTCGTATAATCTTAACTCCCTTTTTTATAATAAATTTTTCAACATGTAAACTCGTATGTTTTTTTATTAAAATTTATATTTTAAAAAAATATAAAACATAAATTTATTTTAAATGTCAATGAACATAAATTTTTTTTAAAAAAAATAATTCTCAAAATTGGCCTTTATTTTTCAACTAATGGCCAATTTTGAAAAATAAAATATTGGTCCATTGAGAATTGTATTTAAAAAAAATTTATGTTTTACAGTGTTAATATTTGTTAATATTTTTTAAAGATATTAAATTACTTAATATTATCCATGAACTACTCCAATTACTATTTTAATTATATAGTTATGTTTATTGACATTTAAAATAAAAATTGATTTGAATTTTAGTTTATCATAACTCTAGATATTATTAATTATGTATTATAGTATATGTTTATTTTATATGTATTAAATTTTATTTTTTTCTTACATTGCCTATTTTTGAGGTTTGTCTAAATTTAATTCAACAAAGTTTAAGGATATGCGACAATTATCACACATTGATTACCAAGAGTCAGGCCATGACACCTCCCTTGTTATAATTTTTTAATATTGTTTTTGTTATATTTCAAAACATTCAATTAATATACTTATTTTTAAACTCATATAGCCTTAAACACCCCGCCCCCCTTTTTTATAGTGAATTTATGAGCACTCGAATTGGAAATTAATCGATGGCATTGAAATTTAGTCAAGTAATGGCCAATTTTGAAAAATAAAATATTGGTCCATTGAGAATTGTA
>CP135559.1:14910361-14940033 GCA_032401905.1 Swietenia macrophylla | reverse complement strand
GTTTTCAAAATCTTAAGAAAGGTATATGAAAAATATTATAAATATTTAAAATTATATATAAAATTATTTTAATTATTTTATTATTTTAATTAATTAATTAACGATTAAATACAATAATTTTATTATTAAAAATTATTTTTTATTAATTTTTTAAAACTTGTATTTACGTGTTATTTCATCAAATTTTAGAGGAGGTACTTAAAAATATCACTTTTGTAAATTAACACATACCCCTCTGTCAACAGTTATTTAGTTAGCATTGGTCATTTACTTTATTGTCCAATTAACAAACAGATGTTAATGGCAAATGCTAAAGGAAATACTGTAGAGAGAAGGTATGTTTTAGATTCCACAAAACTTACTACTATATATGATTTCTATAAAATTTAAAATGGTATTAAAAACTACTTTTTCTTCTTTCTCTATACCAATTTAAATTTAAATTAGTTCTGTTTTTAATCAATTTTGATCATATGAATTAATTCTATTAATTTATAATGTACGAGAAACAAATAGCAAATTGATTTGGATCTTTTTTTTTTTCAATAATTTGTTTGAGAATTGAATAAAAATTTTGAGATATACAACCATCTAAACAGAATTGATTGGATTAATGATTAAAATTTTATTTAATATCAATACATGTCATAATTGGCACACAAAAATTTTGAATTCAATATCAAACATTTTCTTTCCTTTTCTTGTCATTTTTTCAGAATGTCAAAAAGAGAATTCAAGATTTAGAATCACATCCGAAAATGATAATTGAATTTGCTAATAGAATTTGTCTAATACGTTATAAATGGCAAATCATATGGCAGAGAGACATCGTTAGTTCTGATTCAAAAGATAACTTAGGAGGACGTGTTTGGATGACAATATGATATGACTTTGATTTGATCGTGTAGCGTAGAATTATTAGCACAATTAGATATAATTCGTATATAATAAGCTTTTAACTTTAGAGGACATTGGTGTTTATAATAAAAAAAGCTATATAAGCATGACGTTTCTTCCAAACATAATAAAATCTGTCTTGAATCATCTCAAGGAACAACTATTAGTGATAAGGTTTCTTATCTAAAACTACTTTTTTGGTACAATAATGTTCAGAAAACTGTTTTTTGGATAGTTAAATGTTGTAGGAAAGTATGATCAGCTTATTCATGGGCTATCTTTTACGGTCTGATTCTTTTAATTGTGATCGATTTTTGTTTGGTTCCACATCGATCAGTGCAAGTTGACCTCATGTTTGCTCCACAAACCCATTCAGACCTAAATCCAATTAAAAGCTAGCACCACCTCAGATTTTCAGTGACTTTTGAATGACTGTGAATAATTGTCTAGCTGGAGAGAGGGCTTTCAGTCGGGCCGGGGGGGGGGGGGGAGGGGTGGTTGCGGCGGCGGGGTTGGGAAAATTAATGATCTTGTAATATATATGTGTATCAGTTATAAAAATCTTAGTTTGGCCTTCCAGTCTGGGGACCTAAGATAGGTGAGAGGTCCCCTGTGTTTAGCCTTCACAGCCGATCCATTAGATTGATCATTTGATTACAGTATCCTTCGGCTTTTTGGTGCTGTCACGATTACTTTCTGGCTTTAGTTAGACATTGTGCATGGGGTATAGATTTTTGCCTATCGCAAAAATTTTATTTCAGGCTATTAATTATTTAAATCTAAAAAGTTAAACCCATCTGTCTAATCTTTATTTGCCTTTTTGTGATTTGAACGTCCATCAAAGGACCATGTTCTTTTTGTGATAATGCAGTGACAATAATAATTAGATCAAATAATGGATGATGATTATTATGATTTCTACTGTGACCAACAGTTCCTGAGTCATGTGATATTTACAGTAAAATATCTAGTAAATTATCTCGAAATGCTACCTTGCGAGTCGGTAACGTTACCGTACTAAAACCGGGTTCATTGAATTTAAAAAAATAAATAATTACAAGGAAAAAGTTGCAAGAGAGAATCAGTACTATACCAAGTTCATGTTCGAGCTCCACAGAAAAATTCTGGATTTTTTTCTTTTTTTTTTTTGGAAGTCTCGAGGTGTGATAATTTTTAAAATATATTTGTTATACGGTAGAATCACGATATATTAAATATTTAAAGAAAAATAAGTCAATTTTACTAAAATTCGGTATTATTCAATATTTTTGCACTTTATTTTTAAAAAACAGTTAACCACTACAATCTGAATCTTTTACTATAATTTGTGTATTATTAACTATCTCAATGGAAGACTAAGAGCTCAAAACCTTTTTTATTTTTATTTTTATCTTTTACTATAATTAATTGTATATTATTATCAATAATAGCCGGGGAAGACATCCATCATGCTTCTGTAGCCGAAGAAACTAGCAAATCTCTCTCGTTATCGGCCCTACCCATTTGAACAAAAACCCCCACATTGCTTAGGCCCGTTAACGAGGTTTATTCTCTTCTCCATGTGAGTTTGTCTAATTTCAATACATCATGACATTCCAGCTGGAAATTTAACTTAACACAACCTTTGCATTTGCTCCTTAATTTGAAGTTTCGAGAGCTGCGATTAGTTGTAAAAAGCAAACCAAATTGATCTTCATAGAGGCTTCTTTGCATGCCACCTGGTGATTGACATGTCATAATCTTCAGCTACGTTGCTTGATTCGTGGCAAAAACCATCAAGACCCACATGATATTATTACTCGATGTATAACTTTCGGCGTGCAAGTGAAAACCTGAACAGAGATTTCCAAGATGTGTTTCTTATCATGCATATTTGGTGGCAAATGTTGTTGTTAAAGAACAAAGCTTTCTGTTCTGTAGTACTTTTAATAAACTTTGATGAACCACCAAACTGTTGTACATACATGTTTCATACACGTGGCTTGGCAGAAACGGGTTGCTACATTGGGATCATTTCAGCCACTAAAAGAAAATCAACAATAACTGAAGATCCTAATGACTTTAAATCCTTTTCGAAATGTTAAAAGCAGGTTACATGAATTACCTGGAGTAAACCAAATAAAAAGTAAGCAACATGATTGTTATCTACTTTTTCAGTGGACGTATCGGGCTGCAGTTTTGGTGCATTGGCCAATTGGTAGTTGAGACACCGTTGACATTATTGATGTAGAGGTCCTATACGATTGCACCAACAAAAAAGGGGGTCACCATTGGGCGGATGAAATTAAAACCAATATTATTCATAAACATTAATTTGATATCCAGTATGGTAAATTACTATTTAGTCTAAAATTCAAATCATAACTTAAAATAGTTTAAAATAGTCGTGTGTTTACTAATAATGTCAATATATTAACAGCCCAACACAACCCAATTGTTATGTTAAATAATGAATTGGAGTACTAGTGAAAGGGATGTCACCTCGTTGTAGTGCATGGCTATGTCTTATATCACTGACGTCTCCTTTGTCAATTTTCTCTGTAATCTGATCCTAGTAGACAACAACAAAATGTTTGCCAATTGAGATGATACAATTCATAAACAATAAGTGGAAACAAATTCATCCATGGTTTCGATATATAATGGAGCTAGCCACCGAGCCAGCTAGGCAGCTACTTGCACTAAAACGATGGAAAGATTCTCAAACTGTTGCACTTATGTCCGAGAAAAGACCAACATATCACGGTAAGATTATTTGATTGGCCATGCATGTGATTTGATAATGTTAAGTGGAACCCAATTGCGCCGGGGAAACAATATATATTATTCTTTCGAGCTTTTGAAGGTTCATATTTTCATGCACCAAGTACTTGATTATCACAAGAAAGACATCACAGACGTGACAAATGAATGTGAACCCACCAATGGTAGTAATATTTTGTGCATATTGTGACGGAAACGCGGCCAGAAATATGACGGGATTGAAGCTGTAAAGGACCCGGTTATAAAAAGGTATTGATTATTGGATTGGGGATAAATTAATAACTAGTAACAAAGTTTAAACAATTAATGTGGCAGGATTTCTCAGAGCTATATTCTAATTATATGATTGGAGAGAATGTGCTGTGTAAAAGTATATAGATTGAGTGAGTAATTAATCAATTTGTTGTACCTTATGCTGTTGCCGATTACTATAATCAAGGCTAGCTAGTCTAGATGTTTGAGCAACATCTTTTTTATTTGCTTTGTTATGAACATTTATTTTTGTTTTTGGAGTGCAGAAAATATCGGTGCTCAAAAATCACCAGTTTAGGCTGCGCTATTAAGGGAAAAAGTTAGAAAAGTGCACTCTCTAATTCTCATAAAGTTGGACATGTATGATTGCTAGTTTTTAGAACTAATTGTTTCATATAAAATATATTTTTGCGGTTTTTTTTCTATAAAATATTTCTGAAAACAAAAAATTGTATTATAAATTAAAATTTATTTTCATATTGCAAATTTTTGAACAATGCTGTTCAGAGATTATGCAAAACTGTGCAGAGCCGCAACATGCAAAGTGTAGCAAGCCGTGAAGTTGGTAACACTGTCAGCACAACCGGCACACAATGGCAGAAGAATAAGACAAGAATTGCGCAGATTATACAACTCAAATAGCTATAAATTAATATTCATGTCATTTTATTATTGTATTTGTACAACACCAGGGTTTTGTAAACATCAGTTCGTGCATGTATAACATTGTACACATTGTCAAGAAATATGCAAGGCTGCTATTCTCTCAAGTGTCTGCTACAACTTAACTTCTCTAGCTTGCTATCAGTCCAAGTAACAATCTATGAGAAACATAACTACATCTCCAGACTCCACTTCTAGCACTGCTAACACTATAGCAAGATGTACTCGAACTCAACTAAGCAACCCGACCTTCGCCATCCCTGTCAAACAAGAAAGAAAAAATTTCTTGATCTGGGAAGCCCAAGTTCTTTCAATACTTCATTCGAATGATCTAGAGAGCCTTAAAGAAAACTCCCGAGAGATTCAACACTGCGAACGAATGAAGAAACTCAAACCATCAACACTATTGAAAATCAAGCTTACTTATCATGCACCCAAGTTCGAAAAGGTCTGAGCCGTAATTTTTTTAACTTATAAATTTAAATTATGTAAAAAATATTAAAATTTAATAATAACTTCTAAGGAATTAAGAAGTAACAAAAGCTCCGTCAAATTCATTCACTGTGTGTTTAAACCTTTAATTATTTGAAAATTACAATAAATTATAATAAATTTTAAATTCAGTAAGAATATTAATCTTTTTCATATTTATAAAATACATACATGCTTATAGAATGCATAAGCATTAGGTGGTATGAGATGAAAACTATAATCATTTTAAAATTTTATAACGCTTAAATACTTTAAAATCTTCTTTTATAATTTACTATGAATATCTTCTTTCAATTAATGCTTAATATAACTTTGCTTATAACTTATCACTTATTAAAAAAAAATCAGTCATTGTTGTAGTGTAATGCAACCGAGATATATAATTTAAAAAATAATGAACACTCATGTCTAAAGTAAAAGTCACTCTCTTGTACTGATCAACAATGAGTCCTTTTATATACATAAATTTGTTGTCACATGAATGTCAAGACACTATATCTAAGGTTATTCTAAAAGTCTCTTCCATATCATATGAACCACTTGATAATATTTATTACTTATACCAAATTAAAGGAATGACAACACTTATAAAAACTCTTGATAAATTTGTAATTATTTATTAAACAAGTGATGAAGTTCAATACAATTATGCACTGATACTAAACCTGAAAGAATTAGCCATACTTATAAATGCTTCTTATACATTTATGATAGTCTAATAAGTAAATAATAAGTTGGATACCCTATTAAACATAAAATTTAACTTTCATGGTCACTTTTTCTACATAATCACTTTTTTTTTGTATCACTTAAAATATCATGCATATATCCATGCTTTAATGTCAAGTTATAAGTAATCATAATAACACGTAATCATGCAGAATAACATAAACATATAATAATGTAAAAATCAATAATTTATAATGATATAATTCAAAAATTTTTTTAAACACATATTCAAACAAATACATATGTTCATTATGATTCTTTTTTAAAAAAATTTAGTATATTTAGTTCTTGACAAACATAACAAAGCTAATTCAAACAATCTGAGTTATAATCAAATATTAATATTCATAAGTCTTGTATACACTATAAAAAAATTATAACTCATTATGCCTTCGTTGTAGCACTTATATCATCTATTATATTTGACAATTTAATATTCTTAAATTTATTAAAAGTAACCTTATAAAGTTTAAGAATTTTTCTTATACATTAAATGATATTTTGTTATTGTAAAACTATATTATAATATTTAAAAATCATAACATAAGGTCATATAAAAATATTGACTCCTAACTTCTTATAAATTATTTCTAGTATATTTTAAATTTAATCATTTTTCCTATTAGTGTGAGCAAATATATTAAGCAGACCCTAATATTTGATTTTAGAAAATATAATCACACCCAAGTATCATAAACTTTTACAGAGTTGATATAGATATATATAAAGTAAGGTGGGAAACGTTTTGGGACTTAATTCATTTTACAACTATTTTAGACAAATTTTGTTTTAAAGTCTTGAAATTTTGACAAATAGAAATTAATAATGAGCTATGTTTGTTTAAAACTTCAACAAATTAAAGACAAAGAATTTGACCCTACAATTTTAAGACCAAATGCAAAAATTTATTAGAAATTAAAATTTTATATTTTTGAATAAAATAAAATATTTAGAAAATCATGACCTATAGATGTCTAGTGCAATCATATAAATTAATTTTATCAAATTCATGACACATGATTTTGCAAAATTCTCGTATTTATCTACTGTCATACATAAACTATAGCAAAATTCTCTTTCTTCCATCCATTCGCCACAAATAATAATTATTAATCTATTATTACAAAAAATTCATGCTTAAACACCACAAATCATGTTATGAAGTTCTAATTATCATCTCTTACAAAACATATGTCATAACAATTGCATGCCAAATGATATATTCATTTTGGCAAGTATTTACTTATTTTAATTAATTTATCTAATTAATTAAAATAACACACCACAAAGCAAGTTCGTAAATGAGACAAATAATTTTAGTGTAGTTTCAATTTTTTAATTTTAAATTCACGAAGCCATGTCTAGAGAAAACAATTCACTAAAAATCAAAGTGATACAAACACCAATTAACTTATATAAAAACTAAAGACTTTCTTTTTATATTATCATCGTTGTATTAAATATTCTAGATGGACTTATTCAGTGAGATTCCCTCATCTTAATATATTATAGTTCATTTAATGAGATCTCTTTACTTTAATGATTGTTGAAACATTTTTAACAAATTCATTAAGATCCCATTGCTTGATGCCACTAAACTCTTTTCAACTAGAATAAATCTTTTTCCTCAAAAAATACCTTCTTCATCTTCTGAAGAATAATATCAAAATATTTTCACAACACGTAGAAAACTAACTATAAGAGTTTATCAAAACAGAAATTACAAACTCATAATTTATATAAGGTAGCTTTTACTTTGAAGCATGGATAAATACATGAACATCATATAAAATAAAACAAGAAGAAATGAGAAAAATACGCACAAGGTTCTCTGAATCTCTAAGGATAGCCATATAGTTGAGAATATTATATATACCTAGTGAAATCTTAAGCCTTATTTAATGAATATTTTTGTTTTCGAAACCTAAATAAATAGATATTCCTAAATATGAAAAAAGTTTTTCCTAATTACAACTATTGTTTCTCAATAATTTTTTTCTTTTTGGGTTGTAGAATTATTAACTCTAGTTTAATTATTAAGCTTAAAGTTTATACTTAACTAAAAGAACTAAAAAAATTAATTAAAAATTGCTAAGTTTTAAATATGACGTTGAAAATTTGCCCACTTTGTTGCAATAGAAATTGCAACAAAATTCTATTTCCAAATTTAACTTAAAAACTTTAATGCATTACGACTAGGTTAATTTGCTATAAGATGACAACTTTAAAAATATGAACATTAAACTCATAATAATCCTTGATACCATAAAAAATAAATTAAGGAGGAAGCATACTAACCTTTAAGATTAAAATCAATCCTCCTTTTTTTTTTCTTTGTCTTTTTTTTCTTCCCAAAGTCAGCAGAATACTCAAAACACATATTAACCTTATTTTTTTTCATATATACTTAACGTAGAATCATTTAGTCCCTAGTTTTAGTCTTTTTATCAATTTTACCATAAAGCTATAATTTATTATTAAAATATTATATTTTTTTCTTATATTATATGCTTTAACCCCATAAAAATATAACATTTACCAGAAATGTTAGGTATATCTAATAAAAAAAAAAGACAGATGTGTTTGAAATTTTCAAAGTTTTCAAAATACAAGTGGAACTAGAATATGAAAAAAAGATAAAGTGTCTCTGGAATGATAACGGAGGAGAATTCGCTAACAATGCATTTAATACATTTTGTTAGCAAGAATGCATTAAAAGACAATTTACTACAGTATATACTTCTCAACAAAATAGAATGACATGATAAATTAATAGCATTTTGTTAGAAAAAACAAGGGCAATATTGAGAACTGTAAAATTACCAAAATCATTTTAAGTAAAAGCAGTTAATATCGCTTGTTATTTGATAAACCGATCACCATCAACAGCAATTAAGTTGAAGACACTGATAAAGATGTGGACTAGCAAGCCAACTGACTACTCTAACCTACATACATTTGAAAGTTCTGTGTATGTGATGTATAATTATCAAGAAACAACAAAGTTGGATCTAAAATCCAAGAAATGTATATTCTTAGGAAATGCTGATAGAGTAAAGGAGTATCGCTTATGGGATCTCACTACCTATAAGCTAATTATCAGCAGAGATATTATACTTGCAGAAGAAAAACTGTAAAAAAAAAAAAAAAAAAAAAAAAAAGTGATGATAGCACCAAAGAAGAAGAATTAGAGGCTATTACAATTCAAGTGGAAGAAAAATCGAAACATAAAGAATTTTTTGAAATAATACCAAAGCACGAAGAAGAATCTGTTAAGCCTACAATTCTAGAAGTTCGACGATCAACTCGTAAAAAAAAAATACCATCTTGACAATTAGAATACATTATGGGGGGCAATATTGCATATTATTTTCTAACAGAAGATAAAGAGTCGTCAACATTTTAAAAAGCAACAAGTAACTCGGATACATCTTTGTGGATGACAGCAATGCAGGAGAAAATTAAAACTCTTCATAAAAATAAGATTTGAGATCTTGTGACACTATCACATGGAAGAAAAGTTATTGAAAACAAATGGGTCTATAAAATTAAGCAAAATAGCGATGATCAAGTAAAGGGTGCTCAAAAACAAGGTATCGACTATAATGAAATTTTTTCTCCTGTTGTAGAACTCACTATAACCAGAATAGTCTTGGTTATATGTACTATATTTTACTTACATTTAGACCAACTAGATGTGAAAACTATATTTCTTTATAGAAAACTCAATAAAGAAATTTACATACTTTAACTAGAGAATTTTTTTTTTTTAAAAAAAAGAGCACTTGGTTTGTAAGTTGATCAAATTTCTGTACGGTCTCAAGCGAGCATCAAGATATTAATACAAGAGATTTAATTTTTTCATCGTTAACCTTGAATACAACAAATTACACTCAGACTATTATACATATTTCAAAAAGTTTGGTAGAAATTTCATCATTCTACTGTTGTATGTGGACGACATGTTAGCAGCAAACTCTAATGAAGATTAAGTCCAAGAATTGAAGACACAATTAGCTAGGGAATTTGATATGAAGAATTTAGGACATCAAACAAGATTTTAGGGATACAGATTTACCGAGACAAAAAAGACAGGAAGATTTGGCTTTATCAAAAAATTATTTAAATAAAATCTTGCGACACTTTAATATACAAAATTGTAAGTTAATTTCTACCCCTCTTCTTGTGAATTATAAATTATTCTCAATTATATGTTCTAACAATGAAGTAAAGAGGATGGAAATGTCTAGAGTACCGTATGCATCAGCAATAGAAAGAATGATGTGAAAATATGATTAATTCTCAATCAAAATCTTTAAGTAGGAAAATGTAAATAATTATGCATGGCGGTAAGGAAAAAAAATTCAAATTGACTTCTTCATTTTTATCGATATACTTTCAATTACGAGCCACAATTGAGGATTATGGCGGCAAGGAAAACAAATTGATTTTGATTGGGCAAAGTGGGCGGCTATTTTCACTATAAATAGGCGCTTTCCCTACTTCAATTTTATTTATCCAATGTAATTCTATTCCATCCCATCCCAGTTTAATTTTTCTTCTTTCCATAACTTTTCAATTTTTTTCAAAATATTATTAAAACTCTGTTTGAGTGTATTTTTCAAAATATTTAAGAAAATAGTATTGAGTGAGAAGATGTAAATCCACTTTTTATAGTGAATTCTTCTACTTTGTCTGTGATTTTTACTCCAATTAATTTAGAAGTTTTTAATGTAAATCTTGTATTATTTATTTTTCATCTTCTATTACTATTATCACTACATGGTATACACTGCCTCTTAAATATAATGGAAGGTTAAGTTTTTTACTTTTATTATTGTGACTATATGTTAGATACTGTCTCCTAAATATTATGGAATATCAAATCTATCGTTTATATTATATTTTATTGTTTTACTTGTATAGTTGGTAATATCATCTAAATTATGAAAAGTTAAGCCCACCTAAATTATGGAAAGTTAAGCCTTTTACACATAATAATTATTTTGAATTTTATTGATAGATGTAGTTAAAAGTTCCTGAAGTATTCTGACATTTCTAAACATAAAGCCAGATTAATTATAAAGGGATTTCTTCATACTCCAGGTATCGATTTCTTTGGCTCTTTTAACTTAGTGATCAAGGCTTCAATGGTTAGAATTATCATTAGTCTTGTTATTCTCAATGGTTGGAAACTCAATTAATTTGATATTAGTAATGCATTTTTGAATGGCAATCTTTTTAAACCTATATATATGCCCCAGCTTGCTAGTTTTGTTGATCAACGATTTCTCAATCATTTATGTAAGCTTAATAAGACTTTATATGGTCTTAAACAAGCTCTTAAGGTCTGGTATAATAAGCTTAAAAGCATATTTATTCAATAGGGATTTCATTGTTCTCAAGCTGACACATTTCTATTCTATCAGCATACTTCATCTTGTGTGCTTTTGGTTCAGATATATGTTGACAACATTTTTATCACTTGCTGAAATCAGCAAATAACTAAGTCTTTCATCTCCTAGTCGAGAAAGGCTTTTGCCCTGAAAGATCTTGGTCTGCACAGTTTTTTTTTTCTTTTGGTATTCAAGTGTTGCCAACTTTTACTAGATTTCATTTGTCACAAACTAAGTATATTCATGAACTGCTTGATCTAGCTAATATAGGTGAATGTAAAGGCTGTGAAACTTTTATGATTACTGGTCTGAAGCTCTTCAAATGAGCTGGTGGAAGTTTTACTTGCATGTCATTTTATAGAAGTATTATTGGGGGCTACAATATGTCACATTAACCGGACCAGAGATTGCTTTTTTTGTTAATAAACTAAGTAAATTCTTGTCTTCTCCAACTTTGGCTAACTGGTTAGCCTCCAAAAGAATCTTATGATATCTTAAAGTCACTACCTCAAATGGTTTTCATTACATCTCAAGAGGTTCTTATAATATTAACGCTTATGCTGATGTAGCCTGAGCATGTGACATTGATGAGAAAATCTACTAGTGCTTATGCTATTTATTTTGGATATAATCTAGTGTCTTGGTCATCAAAAAAATAATAGGTGGTTTTTAGATCAAGTACTGAGAGTGAGTATCGAGCCTTAACAACTGCTTCAACTAAAATTTCTTGGATTCAATCTCTCTTGGTTGAGTTACAATTTACTCTTGTTAAATGTCCAGTCTTATGGTGTGATAATCGAAGTGCTACTACACTTGTTAAGAATTCGGTGTTTTATGCTCTATCTAAACATATAAAACTCGACATTCATTATATTCAGAACAAAACTCTTGATATTAGATATGTACCAACTGAAGAACAATTATTTGATGTCTTAACAAAACCATTATCTTATTCTCAATTCTCTTTTTTTTGACATAAGCTCATGGTGGTACCTCGACCTTAAGCTTGAGGGGGGAAGTTAAGGAGTAGTGCTGCAGTGATGTGTGCTGCAATGATGTGCTATGCTCTGCATAGTTCTGATGTGCTCTTAAGTAACTGTCAAATTAAAAGTGTGAAATGCAGGTGATTAAAGTTAATCTAAATTCTATTACAAGAAGTTTCAATGCAGGAAAGCGTGCCAAGATCAAGGAAGAAGAAGTAGTTATTTGAATAGTTATTTTCTATTATATGCTTAGCTGTCAAAACAAGCTTTGATTTTGTATTTTGAGAGAATTCAAAAAAGGTCTAGATCATTCTTTTCAATAGTATAAATATGTAAAAGTTTTGTATTTTAGAAAATAAATTGAAAAAAATCCAGAAATTTTAGACACTAAAGTTCCTAGTTTTTTCTCATTTTCTTTGTGTTTCGTTGCGACCAAATAGCTTAATCTTCAATTTTTAAGTCTGTGAAGTTATTGAGACGGACGACCGCATCTGTATGCAATTTAAATAAAGAAAATATCATGAACCCATCTAGCAATGGCAGCTTTAAACCGTTCTTTAAGAAGTATCCAGATTCAAGAGTTATTATACTTGTGTTTTTTTTTAAAGTTTACGTACTTTCTTTTTCGTTTAATTATAGCATAAATCTATTTGTGCTGTGAGTAGGGTAATCCACTAGTTTTGAATCTAGAATGTGTTTGCTGTTGACAATCCTCTCCTTTCTAACAAAGTAATTACAACAACAAAAAAAAATAGTATTATACTTAGACAAAGGTAGATAACGGGCAACAATAATTTTGTGAAAAATTTTGGACTATAGGTGACCATAACGAGAATGCTAGAAAAAGATAGTCTGGAAGATGATGTGAAGGAGGCGGTCATGAAAGCTAGGCTCAGTGTACTTCGATGTTAACACTTTGAATTCGACCACTCATACATGTGTCCTTTATTCCAGCCTTACACGAAGGATGGCCCTGCAATCAGATTCTTCGTAAAAAAAAATAAGAAAAATTCAATAGAAATATTATTATGTGAGCAAAATTTAGAAAGGATTAATAAATTTTTCTGAATTTTTGGAATATAAAAAATATTATTGAGTTAAAGATAGAATGGTTAGAATTAAGTGTAATAGATCCAATAATAGTTATAAAAATGCCTTTACCATGTTCAACTATAACATCATCATTATTATCATAATACGAGTAGATTGATCAATTTTGAAGGTTAGTGATGATACGATGAGACATATCAAAATCAACAATCCAACCTAATTAATTTCTTCAATTACCTTGAGTTGCAAAGTCTGCTTGAAGTCAAGAGAAATTATTTGATAAAGATCATGATCGGCAAAATTTGGCAATGTGTCCAATTTTGTCACATAAGTGATAAATAAGTTGAGTTTAATCTTAGATGGCCTTTTTTAGTGAGATAATTTTGACTTAATTCGTTTAACTTTTTTTAACTCAACATATCAAGATTCTCTTGTTAGTCGTCATTGAACTTTCTTGAACAAGCACAAATCTTTATCTTGATAATATTTAAAATCACTCTCTTTAAATTTATAAAACTAGATATTACAAACTTATAGTATCTACCAAATTGCTTTTTCTTTTAACTCATAAAAATAACATGAAACAACTAAGAAAACACAAGAGAAGAAAACAAAGGATAACATGCAGCAATTTCTCTTTGCTTTTGTCAATAATGCACTTTCTCTTGGTTGCTATATAAAATAAAATAACACACACACACACACACATATATGTATATATAGCATAAATATATCCCTAGTTGTGTGTGAATTGTTTTCTAAATCAAATAGAAATATATCTTTCTAAATAAGAAAAATCATTTCCTATATAAAATTTTATTTAGTCAAATATTTTTCTTTCTTTTTATTTCTAAAATACATCCTAAAATAATTTTTTAAAATAATCATGAATAAGGACGTTGCCTAGTAAGACTACAAAAATTAAAAAATTCTCTAATTGTGAAAATCTCAAAAATTACAAAATTAATAATACACACATAATGAATAGTAATCGATAACAATTAACACGGTATATTGCAATATGACAGTTAAACACTATTTTTCAAAAGAATGCCAATTACACAAACCTTAATAATCTCCTCCTTTAGCATTCTTTTAGAAAATATTTTCACTATCATGTAAAGAGAGGACTTAAAATAAAAATAGTCATATTGAAAAAATAGCTACTTCCCTAAACATGTAATCAAAACTTACTGCTCAAAATTTTACTCCTTCTAAATATAAATATTCACTCATGTAGCTCATGATTCTCCCTAATTAAATTAATTATCTCCCTTTTTTTTGCCACAAAGTGCCAAAGAAAGAATTAATAGAAATGTCCAATAACGCAATGTTATCTAACATTCATAGTAAAAGCAATACACATGTAAAAATAAGCATGCACAAATTCAAATCGAACCAAATATTAACTAATCATATGATCCAACAATTTAGAGGTCAAATTTAAGTAACATTCACAAACCTAATATATCACAAGTTCAAAAACAAAAATAACAAAAAAGGAAAATACTTTACTCATTTTGATAGAGTGAGATTAGGTATCAATAAGATTAGGATGTTGGGATTCTGGATAAGAAGCATCTAATGTTGAGATAGGAGCTATTGGAGTAGTGGGCTAAGTCAAAACAAGTTCAATGCTTTGTGGTAAAATAAAAACAATAACAAAATCAAAAATTGTAGGCTATAAGGGTTGAACTGATGGAGTTGTAGTAGAAATAGGCACAGAAGGCTGTGAAGACTATGCTGGTGATGCAGAAAGAGATAAAAGCATCTGAGTAAGCTGTATATATTCAATATAAACAAGTTGTAGAATAGTGTCAGTATGCTACTTAATAAGAGTCTTCTATCTATTTACAATTTGTTAAACTTTTATTCCACCATATTTCTCAAAGTAAGATCAGCTGAACTTGAAAGAGGACTTTAAACTGACATAATTATTAAGAATAAGTTTGAACAAAAGTTTGAGCTTATAGAAACTTCTTTGATATGTCTAGAGTATAATGAGCAATTGAAAAATTTTTGGATTTAACTTTAATGTTATGCTAATCCATGAGCAACCTATAAATTAAGAAGGGAAATAAAAGAGCATTCATTGTATCTTTGCCTCTTACATGTGAGATAACAATAAAAAATGTCTTTTTAAATCAACAAATTGTCCTTACCTACTGCAAACAATAACTATCTAGAGTCTTGAGAGATTATACTATAATGCAAAGTTGGGAACTAATGTATAATAGCTATTGAGTGCAAGGCAGAATAGAAAGCGGTCAGGGAGAAGGCTTTCACATTTGTCTCAATAAGCTATATTATGATAGAATAAGTCAATTCAAAAGCGAAAACATCAAGGTTGTGAGAATATATAATAATCAATACTTCCTTATGAAGATCATCATACTTAAAGTACTTGTCAATCATACTAAGAGATATATCAAACAAATATCCTCTGACATATACCTTATGATATAATAAAGAGTATCAAAATTCAATTTCAAATGTAAGATTGGCCAAAAACTCATAGATAGTAGCTTTAACATACTGAAACACTCTTATTACACTTCCTAACAATTTATTTTTCATCAAAACTTCAACTACACCACAATTTCGAAATTGTTCAACTTGTAACATTCTTTTACCAATAAATTTTTGTCTAGTCATAGCTGAGCATGAATTCTAATTTTCTATGGTAAAGAAATGATCTGAGTCAACATTAGAAACATTAATAATAGATTCAAGAATTACTTCTTTTCCCTGAACGAACTTAGAGTATTTTTTTGATTTTATTGAGACATCTAATATTGGTTTAAATGGTGTTGCAACTGGAAAAGAAAGTGGTGTAGGGTTGCTAGTCTCATCATCATCATCGCACTTTCAAAACCTTAATTCAGATAAAGTCTTACAAAAAGAACTCAAAACACTAACTTTGCATTTTTAATTTTAGTAAATGTTCTTAATTTATTTTAAAATAGAATGGATCTTTGAGTCTTCCTTCTCATTGGAATTAAATAAAACAATATATGATAATATGGTTTTATGCCCAAAAACATGAAAAGTTTCTTTAAATCAAAATGGCAATTTATTAAATGTTGTTTTAGCTTCTTTGGTCACCTTTTTGGTTTGCGGTGAAGGTGACTTGTTAATGCTGGCTTTACTTATCTTCAAACTCCTTGATTATTGTCGATTTTTGTAAGTTCTCACCATTTTTGTCAAAGCAAGCAAAGCAAAAACACAAAACAAAAATGAAAAAAATGACATTAGGTCAAGAATAAGATTTACGAGCCAAAAAGAATTAGTTTAAATAGACAAGCCAAATTTTAATTGAACTCCTGAATATTTTTTTTATTTGCACTAAGGTTCAAATATCCAAAAATAGATCAAATATATGCCTATAGAACTGAATTCTAATTTAACTCATAATTTAAAAGTTTTGTACAAATCAATCCACAAAAAAAAAAAGAATAAAGTAAATAAAGTAAAAAGAATTAAAACTGAATTAAACTTCAAGAAAAGAATAAATCGTGTAATATAGTTTTTTAAATTTTTTAATTCAAAATACATGATTAATCAAAATTGAGAGTTCTACTATTTCACAACATGACATGATAAACATATATTTCAAACCTCGTGTCTATGCAAATATTGACTCAAAAATTTTTCTTAATCTTATTAATATCAACAATTCAAGTTTAAAATATTTAATAAGCATGTCAAACTAAGCATATCATCTTAATCTCAATTTTATTCTATAAACATAGTGCATATAAATGAACAGTACATATTGTATTTTGCTAATGCCTTCTTTTTTTTTTTTAATCATTTTTTTAAATCAATAGTTTTCACTCTATTATTGAAGTAGCTCTTTTTTCATGATAGATTATTCTCTATATATTTGTGATACAGAGGCCTAGATTACTCATGGATAACTTCACATAATAATGCAAGTAGCTTTTTTTTTATTATGGAGTATACACAAAAATTTTTTTATCATAAGATAAAAATATAGGCAAACAATCATAGTTCAAACCAAATTTTATTCTAAAATTGTATCGATCTCAAAAATGAAGTTGAAACTAAAAGTTTAATTATATATGTGCATAAAAGTTAATTCAAGATTTGTTTACTCTATCTATATCATAACATACAATATTTGAACTTACATAATGACAACCAAACATAGAATTGACAATTTTAAACCATTCGACCTAATCATTCTTTTTGCACACATTCAAGACATTAGTAAAATAGAATCACATGAATCATAGCCTTAAGACTTTGTATAAAGATTCAAATATAGGTGCATCAAGAAATTTGGTAAAAATGTTAGCAAATTGACAACTTATTCCACCTCATTAATTCTTTTATTTTCTACCATGTCTCTTATAAAGTGATTCCTAATGTTAATATACTTTGTTCTAGAATACTGCATAGGGTTATTAGAAATATTTATCGTACTTGAATTGTCACAATAAACAGTTAAGAGATCTTGAGCAATACCGTAACCCTCAAGCTTTTGTTTCATCCATAAAAATTGTGAACGGTAGCTTCCAACAGTGATGTATTCGGCCTCAGTAGTGGATAATGAGATCAAATTTTACTCTTTACTGTACCATGAAATCAACTTATTTCTAAGAAAGAAATATTCTCCAACGGCGTACTTTTAGTCATCTACATGACCTGTCAATCAGCGTCATTACAGCTAACAAGATTAAGGTTAGTATTTTTTGAAAACCAAATGTCACAATCACTAGTTCTATTTACATAATGGATAGTTCTTTTCACAGCATACAAATATGACTTTTTTATATTGTCTTGGTATCTTGCACACACCCCTATACCAAACTAATGTTTGGGTGACTCACGGTTAAGTACAACTAACTGCTAATCATGTTTTGATATAGACTAGGACTAACATTCAAACCACTATCATCTTTTGACAATCTTACATTGGTTTTCATAAGTATCTTTAAGTGTTTGGCATTTTTAACCCAAACTTCTTTACTAAATTTTTAGCATCCTTACTTTGAATGATAAATATACCATTATCAAGTTGCTTAATTTACAAACTTTGATAATACGTCAGTTCACCAACCAAGTTCATCTCAAATTCATTTTTCATTTGTTTTACAAACTCTTGCACCTTGTTCTTAGAAGTAAAACAAAAAATAATGCCATCCATATAAATTTGAAAAGTTATAATTTCATAATTAAAATTCTTAATGAACAATGTTTTATTAACTTTCCCTCTCTTATATCCTTTCTTACACAAAAATTTGATCAATTTTTTTTGTATCGTGCCCTAAGAGTTTGTTTTAACCCATGCAATTTCTTTTTAAGTTTGAAAATATAATAAAAAAACTTAGGGTTTACAAAGCTTTTGGATTTCTTTACACATGCTTTATTATTTAACAAGCTATTTAAAAATGCACTTTTTACTTCTATTTGAAACAATTTAAAGTTTAGAACATAAAAATAGTAAGAGATAACATGATTGATTCTAACTTAACCACTAGAGCAAAGATTTCATTAAAATCATTTCCCTTAATTTGTGTATATTCTTGAGCAACTAACCTAACTTTATTTCTCACTATGTTACAAAATTCATCAATTTTATTCTTAAAATTCTATGGTTCCAATAATGTTAGTATGTTTAAATTTAGGTATTAATATCCACACATCATTTCTCATAAATTATTTTATCTTTTCTTGCACAACATATACCCAAAATTCATTTAACAAAGTTTCCTTAATATTTTTAGATTCAATTAAAAAATTTTAACAAATATATTCGGTAATATTTACATACCTTCTTCTGATTATTATACTTTCCTCAAGATTATCTATAATCAAGTCAAAAAGGTGATTGTTCTTTACTATAGTGATGGTTCTCTTCTTAACTAATCAACGAAATTGTGATTTGATTCAGAATCAAGATCTGTTTTAACTTGTTGTGGCATGTTTGTATAACAATGTCTTTTATTTTTGTTGCAACATTCAAACAAATAGATTTTTAGGGTTTTCCATCATCTTCCTAAAATTTTTCTTAACTTTTCTTAGTGATTCCAATTAATTCTTTCTCTCATGAATAATTTGCAAAATCTTTAAGATCATTAATAATAATATTTGTAGTTTTTACAAGAGTTTAAGTTCTCATATTATACATAGATATGCTTAACTATTACATGAATATCTAAAAAAAATATCATCATTGCTTTTAAAATCAACTTACCTCTCTACTCTTTGTCATTTAAAATATAACATATGCTTTCAAATATATGAAAATAACTTAAATTTGATTTTTTAATTTTTTAAATTTCATAAGAAGTCTTACCTATGCTAGGATGTAAATACACTTAGTTAATGGTATAATATGTAATGCTTATCGCTTCAGTCTATAATTTCTTGGTCAATTTCTTTGCATCAACATAACACGAGCTATTTCTTGCAAAATTTTATTTTTCCTTTCTACAACATCATTTTGTTTAGGAGTTTTAGGTGCATAAAATTCATGTAAAATTTCATATTTATCACAAAAATTAGCAAAAATAATATTATCAAATTCCTTACATGATTACTTCTTCTTCTGATTATTTTTCTAATTTTGTGATATTTCTTATTTTTTAATTTAACACACAAATTTCTGAATGCATCAAAAGTATTTGATTTTTCTCAAATAAAATCAACACAAAAATATCCAAAAAAAATCATCTATTTACATAAAATATATATCTTACCTTCTATACTCTAAACTTGAAGCAGACTCATAAGATCTATATGAAGTAATTGAATTACCTTTGTCATAAATGTATGTTGTAACACTTTATATTACGACTTGAACTATTTTTCAGACTGGCATGGACCATATATTTCAGATTGTTTTTTCATGAGTTTTGGAATTTCACGCACAATACTTGTATTCATAATTTTAATTAGATTTTTATAATTCAAATGGTCAAGCTTTTGATGCATTATCTCTGTGTCATTGTAATCAATTTTGTGACATATAAGTGGATGTAACAAAATATAATAATTATTAATTGATATAATTCTTTCCAAAACACAATTGTCAAATTTATTAAATACTTGATACTTATCATGTGTAAATTTCACACAAAAATTATCATCATAAATTTGATTAATACTAATCAAATTTGCTTTCAAGTTCTTGACATAAAACACATTTTTTAGTTTTAGAAATCCTTTTACTTCAAATGCTCTTTTACAATGATTTGTCCTGTAGTACCATCTCCAAATGTTACATGCTTTCTCATCATATGCTTAGAGCATCCATCTTCAAAGAAGTATAGGTAACCAAACAGTTAATTTTTGATTTCTTTACTACAATTTTTCTAATTCTAGAAGTAGTCTTAGATTTAAACATTAAGTTAGTTTTTAAAAATTTCTAGAACTTATAGTAATTTAGTTGAATATAACCTCTTAAGTTACAGTAATGACAAATAGAAATAATTTTCTTATTTTACCTTTTAATCCATTATGGTAATTCAGAAACTTACTTGTAATCATATTGGAAGGTCTAAATTGAGTAAGTGTGGCTTTTACAAATGCAATTTTGGAATATGATGACTTTTCTTTAGTATATCCAAGTTCTTGATGATTATTACCATGTTTATCTAAAGTCAAATATGATCAAGTTTAGATACACCTGATTTCAACATTTTCAAAAATTTTTAAGTGTAGTCAAGTCATATTTTACCTTACTAATTCTTTTATTTTTTTCCAACAATATTAATCTCTATTGTGCTCATCATTTTTTTTACTTCGGTTTATTCTTTCAGAAGGCTATTTACCTGTTTCTCCAAAGATTTATTACAGTTGCACACCTTTACCTATTTATCAAACATCAATTTATAGAAAACTTGTATAATATCCATGTTTAGTTCACTTTTTACATCACTCTCATCAAAATCGAGTTTATTAAGATTAATTTCTGAATCACTCATTTTTTTTTTTTTGACTTGTTGTAATAACTGACATTTGTTTTTATTACAACATCATTGAATACCTACACATGTTTTTATTTTCTAGAACGTAAATACATATTAAATGCAATGAAATTATTTATATCTTTTAAGCTTTCTTCTTCTAGTTCATCATCACTTTATGTAATGTTTATAATTCTTAACTTCTTTTTAAGCATGTTAGCACATTTAGCTTATATGTGTCTAAAACCTTCACAATCCCTACATTGAATACCACGTCTTTTATAAGTATCAAAAAACTTCATGAGAGACTTATTTTGGGATAAAATTTAAATGTTTGCTTCTTTTTCTATCTTATTCTCTTTAGGATTTTGTTGACATTTTTGGTAAGAAATGTGATAGCTTCAGAATATTCAATCTCTTTATTTTTTTCATCTTCAAAGTCATTAGCTTTAACCTGAAAGACTAAACTTTTCTCTTTCTTTCACTGTTTTACATTTATCTTGAACGTTCTCAACAATCCCATTAATTCTTGAACTTTCATTGAACCAATATCCTTACTTTTTTCAATCATTATTACCTTTACTTGAAACCTTTCAGGAAGTGAGCACAAAATTTTTTTAATTTCTAAGTATCCTTTAGCTAATGTATAGATTTATTAGCAATATCATTCAATCTAAAATTAAAGTCAGCAAGTAATTCATCATCTTTAATTCTCAGATTTTCAAATTTAGAAACAAATATTTAAAGTTTAGAATGTTTTATCGCTAAAGTTTCCTCGTGGGTGGCTTAAAAGATATCCTAAGCTTTCTTTATAAACTCACAGGTTAAGATCAGTTTGAATTTATTTAAGTCCATTCTATTAAAGTACTAAGGTGTCTTTCATGCTTGATCAAGAATATTCAAGCTTAAGAACCGTATTGTTGTTAGCATCAGTCATTGCAAAATAATTCCATCCATGAATTATTACCTGCTGAGCTTTCTCATCTATTGACTTGATAAACGCCTACATCCTTGCTTTCTAATATGAGTAATTTGTGCTGTCAAATAATGGTGGTCTTAGTATTGATCCTTCTCTTCTTTGAGTATTTATGTCTGCATTAAAACAAATCAAAATACTTAAAATCTCACTAAATAATTAGTGATATGCTCTAATTCCAATTGATAGATTTTTTTTATGTTAAACTTTATCAAATTTAATTAATTTTTATCAATTAATTAACTCAAGTAACAATAATGCAGAAAAATAAAGAATACCATAGGATTTTACCTTGGTTCGAATTTTTCAATCCTATATCCACGAGGCCACGCTCAGAGAAAAATATTATACTAAGAAAATAATGATTACAAGTACTAATAGACTTAATTAAAATAAAGAATCCTTCTTATATTTATTGTCGTAGTCTTGAATATTCTTAAATGGCCTTATTTAGCAAAATTCTCTTAGTTTAATGTGTCAAACTCCCTTTAATTCGATCTAGCAAAATTTTCTTACTAGTCGCCATTGAACTCCCTTCAACAAGCACAAGTCTTTATTTTGATAATACTTAAAATTACTCTTTCTAAATTTATGAAACTAGATATTACAGATTCATAATATTCACCAAACTTTTTTTTTTTCTTTTAACTCACAAGAATAATATGCAACAATTTAGAAAACATAAAAGAAGGAAACAAAGAATAACTTGCAACAGTCTTTCTTTCCTTTTGGTGTTGATGCACCTTTCTCTTAGTTGTTGCATAAAATAAGCTAACACACACACACATATATATATATATATATAACACAAATATAATCCTATTTGTGTATGAATTATTTTTTAAATTAAATAAGAATGTATTTTTCTAAATAAAAAAAATTTTGCCTAAATAAAACTATATTTAGTCAAATATTTTTCTTTCATTTTATTTCTAAAATACATCTTAAAATAAGTTTTCTAGAGATAATTATGAATAAGCATATTGCCTAGTAACACTAGAAAATCTAAGAAATTCTCTTATTATGAAAATTCTTAAATTTATGGAATAAATAGTACACGTATAATGAATAATAACCGATAATATCGAACATGGTATGTTGTAACATGACAAATAAACACTATTTTTTAAAAGGATATTAATTATGCTAACCAATGTAAACCTTACTAGATTGCATGAACTCAGATATGCTCTTTTCATCTTGATTGACTTTGATTAGTGACTTGAGAAGTTCAACCATCCAAATGTTGGGTTTGTTACCATATTTGGAGTTCCAAGCTTAAGAACTTTTGCAGCATGAAACAAGAGGGGTTATTGTTCCTGCAATTGTTATTTGTATAGCAAGGAGAATGAGTCGATCTTGTCAAGTCTAGATTTTGTATTTTGGATCATCAACTAAAGGATAGGGATAAGTTCCATATATGAATTTCGTGAGATCATAACCAAAAAAGAGATTGGTCATATGAGAACACATTGAATAATTTTCACCTTTTGATAGTTTATGTGTAATTGGTGTATCAATGTTGATAGAGATAAATTGGAGGTGGGGGGTAAAGCCCTGATCAAAGGCTAGGCAAAAGTGAATGAGTTTCCAGACATAACCATGGCATCATTGTTTTCTGTCGTGGCCGAGTTTGAGAGGAATAGAGGCCTTTAGGGCTCTAATACCATAAAGACTTTACATAGAATATTGAATGTAAAGCTATATTTCTTTTATTATAAACAAGAGTCTTTATACATGTTTTTACAATAAGAAAGTGTCCTAAACATATACAGAGAAGATATAAATAGATTCTAGAATATTACATAATAAAGAGAAAGTAATAAAGGAAGGAATGGAAAGAAATTGTAGCCATAACATTTTCAGAAGATTATGGCATAATATTCTTTATTGGTTCAACATTAGCAATTTGTATGTTTTAGCAAGTGGAATTAACAAATATATTATAACCAATTTAGGGGATAAATTAGGTAATATCCACACATCAAATTTTTATATAATATATTTCTTTTCTCCAAAATGACTCCATGTCGCTCTCATTATAATGTGGCAGGGCCGGCTATCTGGCTATCTCAATGCTCAGTGAATGAAAACTTTTTACGTTTCTCTCGACTCCCTAAAACATCAATAATGCAGAATGGAGAAAATTTCGACGGTACTAAAACCAACAGTATTGCATTTCAAACACAATGATTTTGTCTTAATTGTTGTAAATTATCTCAGTCCTTCATTGTTTGTCAAAACATTACAATAAAGGCAACGTTTCGGGTCAATATAATTATTACCATTGAATTTGAGTGCAACTTTCCGCGTTATCAGCTGCGTAATCCACGCCAATTGTCCTCATCTTTACTGGAAGAATCTTATTACTCTTCGAGTGAAAAATAAAAATATACTTCCCCATCCCACTGCAGTTATCTTTTTTATTTTTCATATATATTTTTATTGGGCTGCAAAAAATATATCAAGTCAACGAATAAAAAGAATAAATTTACCAATAAACAAAATTTTTTGGATAAAAAAAATTGTAGATGAAGTTGTTGCCTCTTAAAAATAATAATAATTGACTCAGCTTGTAAAAATAGGGGTCCAAGTAACTTAATTAAATAGGACAATTATGGCCTAAACTTTTTCACAATCGAAACCCACCTCTATCTCGTGCAACGATTACCAATTTATAGACGAAAAACGAATGTTTTAGAGTAAGATATCTCTCAAAACACACAATCATATAATTTTTAATAAATTTCAATTGTAAATACCTTTAAAAACTAATTAAACAAAGAACTTATAAAGTTTTTGATGGCATATTCAAAACTGTGCACAAATTTTAAGTTTTTTCTTCTTATATGTTATCTTTATTTGATACATATTTTGAGTACTGTGGCATCCTATGTGAGTGTTTATTTTAATTAAAAAATTGTCCAAAATAACACTTTCCCTGGTCTACTGTTTGTTGATTTCATTTTCGATGGAGTTTTCAACTAAATCTTTTTGGAACTCTTTTAAGAATGTCAATTGCTCTTTAACCTGAAAGGTTTATATATGTGCTTCCGATAGATTTTCCATTTTTTTTTTTACCCACAAATTTATTGCATTGTATTAATCATGCATGCAAGTTTAATGAAACTGAGATCATGAGTTTGATTGATTGAAAGTATAAATAGAAATTTAAGTGCAGTCATATATATTAGTAAAATTATTAAACGCAAAATTTTAATTAAATATATAAGAATTCAACATTAGTGTTGAAAGACAAAGCTAACAAACAAAATATCTTTAGTATTAATCCCCTATATATTTTCTTTTCAATGTTACGCTAATATTAATATCACATTAATAAGATTCATCTTAAATTTTATGAAATTTTATCAATCAAATCACCTAGTACCTATTTCGCCATTTGCATGGTAAGTAAGTAGAATTTAATATTTCAATTTAGCTAGCTTGGTCTAGCTTTTGTTGTCACGGGAAAAGTATCAAGTACTGAGCAGAGCATGAGCCTCTTAAACACTCCATTTTGGTGGTTTCACGTTCTTTTGAACATGCCCGTTGCCCAAACCCAACCTTTGCGTGAATAATATTTCAACTGTATATCTCATAATTGTAAACGATCATATGTTCTTTGCCTCATCGCACGAAACTTAAACTTTCATCGGTTATAAAAGCCATATTCACTCGCTTGTTTCTCAAGAAAGACACAATACTACCACCCTTTTATTTGTTTACTCCACACTTTCAATATTTCATTTCGTTTAGAGAAACAGGAAGACCACTCTGACATGTTAACTCCATATTCGTCCCTAAAATAAGCCTAACGTGGCTCGTGTCCATGCCCACCTCATCCTCATCATGCAATGAATCAAGAAAAATTTATTAATAAATTATGTCTCAACTCCTTTTCCCTTTTTTTTCTTATTTCTCTTTTGAACACATTCATTCCCTCCTTGCACGTTGCATTGAAACGCAACCTATGCGCTCCTTTTTAACCTCTATAAATTCCGACACACAAAACCCTCTTTTCACCACAACCGCCTGCCTTCTCTCTAGCTCTCTGTTCTTGTCCGTATCCCTTCAAACATGGCCCACCCAATAACTCCTGTATCGCCTCCGTTGAAAGATGATCTCGACATTGTCATCCCCACGATCAGAAACTTGGATTTCCTGGAGATGTGGAGGCCATTCTTTGAGCCTTACCATATCATCATTGTCCAAGATGGGGATCCGACAAAAACGATCCGGGTTCCCGAAGGTTTTGACTACGAGTTGTATAATAGGAATGATGTGAACACGGTTCTTGGACCCAAGGCCAGCTGCATTTCCTTCAAGGACTCGGCTTGTCGGTGCTTTGGCTTTCTGGTTTCGAAAAAGAAGTACATTTTCACCATTGACGACGATTGCTTTGTAAGTTTTATTTTATTTTGAAGTTTCTTGCTTTGTGTGGCTCCTTTGGCCGAGTTTTATTTTGATTTTGTAGTATTTAGATGGATTAATTTCCGGTAAACTGGTTGTCGAATTGGTTGGAGAAGGCGTGGAATATTATTTCTAAGAAATGACCTTTAGTTTGACCGAAAAGTAGAAACTCTTGGCTCTATGCACATCTTAGAGTTTGACACGTGTAAAATTATAGATTAGGACTTATTGGGACCCCGGGAAATCAGATCGGGAATTTCCAACTTGTCCAGAAGTAAAGGAAGCAGATTTTGCTTGCACCAACTGGAAAGAGGCCGATGTGGGCTCGTGTGGGATTAGCGAGTTGTGCTTGTGACCACAATCATGACTAGATGCGGTCAATATTGTTTATTATTATTATTAATTCTTTTGCAGAAATCTTTCCTAGATTATTGCACTTTGCTTAGTAGAAACTGTAACATCACTCCCTTTTTTTTAGTTTAAACTGTAACATCTCTCTCTCTCTCTCTCTCTCTCTCTCTCTTAATTTCTTTCTCAAATACCTTGAGAAAATGTGGAGGTAACATTAATTTTTGCGGGGGTGTTGTGAAGGTGGCGAAAGATCCAAGTGGGAAAGAAATAAATGCATTGGCACAACACATACAGAATTTGCTGAAACCATCAACACCATTCTTCTTCAACACACTGTATGATCCATTCAGGGATGGAGCTGACTTTGTTAGAGGATACCCATTTAGCTTAAGGGAAGGAGTGCCAACTGTTATTTCTCATGGACTCTGGCTCAACATTCCTGATTACGATGCCCCTACTCAGCTTGTCAAGCCTCTTGAGCGCAACTCCAGGTTATTATTATCACTACTCCACACCACTACTGCAAGTACTTGACATCATCAAAAATAATTTCCAGGACAATAATTTCCTAAAATTGATGTATATAAACATATGGCGTAGTTTTTGCCAATTGTGTATTGATTTAGTTCTCACAGGTATGTGGATGCTGTTATGACAATCCCAAAAGGTTCTCTCTTCCCAATGTGTGGAATGAACCTTGCTTTTAATAGGGAACTCATAGGCCCTGCCATGTATTTCGGTCTCATGGGTGATCGTCAACCCATTGGCAGATACGATGACATGTGGGCTGGATGGTGTGCCAAGGTATATAAATATTTTCTTACCGTTGATTCACTTGAATTTAGTACCTTATTAGTTCTGAAGCGGTGAAAATCTAAGTTCTCGAATTAACATATATTCAGGTGACTTGTGATCATCTGAGTCTTGGAGTGAAGACAGGGCTGCCATATATATGGCACAGTAAGGCGAGCAACCCATTTGTGAATCTCAAGAAGGAATACAAGGGCATATACTGGCAGGAAGAGATCATTCCATTTTTTCAGTCTGTTGCTCTCCCAAAGGAATGCACAACTGTTCAGAAATGCTACGTTGAGCTCTCCAAGCAGGTGAGGGAGAAGCTAGGGCCCATTGATCCTTACTTTCAGAAACTTGCAGATGCCATGGTAACCTGGATTGAAGTTTGGGATCAGCTCAACTCACCAGCCCAAGCCCAAGCAGGTGGCTCTCAATCCAATGGACTGAAGAAGAAGGATGAGTCCTCAGCCAAATCCAAGTAGACATATTCGGCTTACTTCCAATAGTTGGTGCTTTAACTTTTTGATCTGGGTTGCTTACTATCTTTGTTTTTGTTGCCCTTGTGTTCTCTGTGTTCTTCAGAGTTTTGTCATTTTACATCTTTAGAAATAAGGATTTGAGTTTCATAAGTACTATTCAGATGTATTTGCTTAGTTTTTCTTAATCAGATATTGGCTCATTTGGAGTTTTAAATCAAGATGGTTAAAGGACGAACATTTCTTCATACTGAAAGCAACAGAACGATATACAATGTGAAACAAACACCGCATGAGTGAGTAGCTAATGCGAAACCAGTGGATTTCCTCTAAGTTTAAAACCCATCTAATATTGATAGAGTTATAAAATTTTTAATCTAAGCTAAGCCATTCGAAATCGTAGGAAACAATTACCTCTCCTGTCAAATAAGACACAGGTTTTATTGTCTTATTACTTCCCTTATTGTTGAATTAACTTTGGCTAAGTTGCCTCTGCGGTAAGAAATATTGATTGTAATGACTTTTATACATTAATATGCGTATGATTTGTGCAATTACCACTTGACTGCGGCTGTGAATATGTGCAAGTACTGTAAATATTTATACTTAACAGTTTGAGGTATCACTTGAGTGTAACGACTTTTGATCGGGTTATAGTTTTGTAAACATGTGTATATAATTCTGGCGGTGTCACGTTAGCTTTTACGATAGCTCTACCTCTAATGAGTCCTAAAAGTATTTAATAATTTTTTAAAATAGATTGTTTTTTTCTTTTATTTATTTTAGCTCTTTCCAGATTTACATATTTAGGGCGAGTTTGGAATTGTAATTGGAAGAATTAAAAGTGATTTCAAATAGCTAATAGTGGTTTTAAATGTTTGATAAATTTTTTTACAATCACTTTTTTTTCTAAAAATGTTGATTATGCAAGCGTGGTTTGCAGTTTTATAATATACTTTTTTTCTATAATTTATTCTAATTTTATTTTACGATAAATTTTATAAAAATAAAGACTTATTTCTCCTCAAACTTTAAATTGTTTATTTAAAACACAGATATATCTTTATAATTAAAACTCTAATTTACTTATATTTGTTTAATTTTTTTATATGTGAATTTATTTATATTAAGTATTAATTATATTTTAATTTTTTAATAATATAAAATTTTAATTCACTTAAAATAAATATCATTAACATATTATTATGTTATTTAAAAAATAATTTATGTTAAACTCTTAAAATTTCATAATACAGCTATTGTACTATGAAAATGCTCTATATAATAAAAATTATAATATTTTATAATTATTAATTAATAGTATTGAAAATTTTATATAATAAAATTATTTTATAAATATATATTATGAATCTTATAGGAAGTAGTAAGTAATTTTAACTTAATTTATTATAAATTAATACGTATTCCTAATATATTTTATTTGTTTTATAAAATATATCAAAAATTCTATAAAAATTATATAAAGAAAAATATATGGT
>CP135559.1:14885688-14909861 GCA_032401905.1 Swietenia macrophylla | reverse complement strand
CTTCTGGGGCTCAGCATATTGCACCTATTTTGCGATTCCACACCTAAAGCAGAGCAAAGGAAAGGTCATTGCAATTGCTTCTGCCGCTGCATGGTTACCTACGCCGAGAATGAGCTTCTATACTGTAAGAAATCTCTAGCACTCTTCACCCAAACCTCTTATTATCAGTTGCAATTAATTATGGTTTTTCAATGGCTTCAGGCAAGCAAAGCAGCAGTAGTCGCTTTGTACGAGACATTAAGGGTGGAATTGGGAGGAGACATTGGAATAACAATCGTGACTCCCGGATTGATTGAGTCAGAAATGACTGGAGGGAAGTTCCTAAACAAGGCAGGCAAATTGGAAGTTGACTTAGAAATCAGAGAAGTAAGCTACAGACTTGCATGCTATCCGTAAAGCAATTATTATATGTTCTGAATTCTTTTCTCCAACCTATAACTCGGATTTTAATGCTGCAAGGTTCAAATAAGCTTGATGCCACTACAATCAACAGAAGAATGTGCAAAGGCTATTGTTAACAGTGCTTGCCGTGGAGATAGATGCTTGACAGAGCCATCTTGGGCGAGGGTGACATATTACTGGAAGGTGTTTTGGCCTGAGATCATCGAGTGGTGCAACCGCTTGCTATTGATCTCTGTACCGGGGGCTTCAGAAAGAGATACACTAAGCAAGAAAATATGGGATATAGCGAACGAAATTAAGGAATTTCTAACCCCAGATACGTTCCAATTTGATGAGCTCAAGACCCGTCTCGATTATCAGAGGTATAGGCGTTATTAATGTTAGCAAGGTCAGTCTTGTAAATTACCTCCAAAAAACAGAAAACTTTTCTTCTCTTCAATAAAATTGAATTCATGAGCTAGAGACAGTAAAACAAAACTAAAAATTTGAGGCATTTGTACATGACTATAAATTAGAGTCCCATAATATAATCAGGCCATTAGAAATCCAAAATTATATGGCAAACAAAATTTGGTAGGAAATAAGAGAAATTCCCCATGAATTTCATGGAAGCGGGTGCGGATGTGCAGCTTACTTCAGAAGATGTCATTGGGAATGTCTCACCATTCCTCGTTTGACACTTTGGCTTTGCATTTCACCTTAAGTGAAATCACTCCTCTTCATATGACAGTATTCAGCAAAATTTCTTTCTGCCCAAGCAATGTTTCTTTACTGGGAGCAATTAAAACCTGGTGATCCATTGAAATAACTAGATCATGCTTTTGGAGACGCAGCTCAAACTATGTCCAAATAGCCGGACATGGTTGTGATCTCCGTGCCATTCTGTTTGTCTCCATAGAGTAGCTAAATTTGAAGGATGCCATTAAGACGAATCCGCATATAATCTGAGCTGGTGCAGATTTTCATTAAAATCAATTTCTGTGGCCTTTCAATCTTGCTTTCCGGACGGAATGGTCACTGGGAGCCAATCAAGGGGATATTTCGATGGGATCCACAGGGAGAGGCGGAGGCGTCTGAACATTGGCAGGACGGGACTCAAGTCTTCTCAGAAGCAACCAGGCATGAGATGAAGGACAACCCTGGGAGATTTCAAGGGCAATTGGGTGAGGAGAAGTTTCATTCATCTCTACAAGCATTATGCCCTGCAACAAAAAATATTTCCAAGTAATGAAATCAAAGGCAGAAGAAAGAGCTTGGTTGCATTGAGAGAAATTTCTGTCATTTAAAAAAAAATCATGTTAATCATGTAGCACAAGGTCATAAATATTGTACACTCCAACTTATATTACCTCAAAATTTGCTAAGAATAACTGGAAGCGTCTAAAAATCTCCTTCATATCACTAACTTTTTTCACATCTGAAGAGGAAAGTGCAGCAGTGACTTCTTGAGGAGAATGACCTATTCCTTTCTGTACGACCTGAAAAATATAAAACCTAGTCAAGATACAAATTTTAAACAACCTCATAGCATCAACAGGTGAAAATCCAACTTACTCACATCATGATCAATAAGGATCTCAGAGATCAGGCTGCCATCATCAACATAAGCGAACAGCTCATATGTTTCCCTCCCTTTATATTGGAATCTCTTGACACCAGTCAGAAAGCACTAGAAATTTTTGATCACATTCAAATTTAGGATTAGACCTCATTTCAAGATTATTTTAGCGCAAAGATAAATTATTTATATAAAATCCCACCAAACAGATTGATTACAGTTAAAAATTGTAAATTCCATTTATATTTGTACAGTCATCTATCTATTACTTCAGTAATTTCTTTTTCTTTGAACAGATTATGATATTCATTGTATTATTTTATAACTTTTTAGAGAACTACCATGCATATATCCTATGTAGACATGTTGAATTGCATTGACACCTTTGTTAAATTTTACTACTCTAAAGAATGAGTTTGAAGGGCACATCTCCAACTAAATCAAATTATCCATACAAAATTAGACAGTAGAGCAATCAAAAAACATGTAATTCATAGTTGATAATAACATGAGATTGTTAAAGAAGACAAAAGTGAACCAAATATTTCTTCAAGAACATGCATGTTCTTCTAAATAACTAATTACTCAATAGGATTTAACATTTAATATAACTTAAATGGGAGGTACTTGTAAGACCCTAATGTCTGATTTGCAGAGGAAAAGCTGACAAGATCTGCGATCAAACTTGTACCAATCTTTACCAATAGTGTAAATGGAAGTAATAAAAAAAACAAAGAAAAACAAGTGTCCAGACACCAGTAAAGTCTGTGATACAACAAAGCTAAATGCTCAATATGCACGTATCAACAGCATTAGAATTCAGAAGCCATGAAACCATATTGCTAAGGATTGTATTCAGGGGGTTAAGAGTTTATAAGTTATAGAATATTCATTGCAACATCTGTGCATCAAACAAAAAAAAAATTAGAATAAAATTTCAACTGCTAAATTTATAAGTACTGAACACAAAGAATGATTCTTATGCCTGCTATCACATAATCTTTCAAATATATTGATTTGTACTTAATAGAAAGTTGTTCTTTTAAGTGTTAATAATTTTTTATGCAATTACTTTGATTAATTTCATTGGATTGGGATGAGAGAACAGAATAGAAGCTTGATGCCCAAAAAAAAACCACAAAAATAGCAAATAATCTAAACAAGAGAAAATGAAAAGGTTAGACATACCTTAATTTTACCCTGAACAGAAGGTGCTTTCCCCTTCATGGCAGCCCACTTAGCTGACAAGCTTGCCAAGTAAGTGAAAGGGATTTCACGGTCTCCAGATAATATGAGAGGGTGCTCAACCTCATCAACCATGTCAGTATCCTCCATATCCAATACAACATTGTTTTTTGAGTTGGACATGGCATTATCTCTGCTAAGTGCAATGGTATCAATATGCATCTCCTCATAATCCATGACAAAATTAGATGATCGATTAGACACAGCATTCTCCACACTGATGGGAACGACCATAGTTCTTTGATTGAGGGTCATGCCAGATGAAGCTGAAGTAGCACCTAAAGTGCCTGAATAAAGAAAAAGAAGAATTCAAGAGGAATCTTTAATATTAAATCATTATATGCACTTAATTTTCAACTGAATATGTTGATGACATACAGCATATATCAATTCCCATTTTAATAACTAATGAAACAAGAAAAGCAGAATAATGCACTAATTACAGCTTTTAGCATCACAGTCACATCATTGTTACAATTTTTTAATGTAAAAAAACTTTTACATCAATTTTTCAACTCAACAACCAAAAACATTATCAGAATACTTCTTCACAAACTTGACCACACCCATGATAAATGAAATAAGTCAGAAAAGGGAGAGGAAGATCAAATTAAGGAATATGGCAAAGCAAAAAATTAAAAATCCCAAGAGACTGCCAGTGTATAATGTTTTATCATTCCCAATATTGCCCCTCAAGATGACTCATCTAGACACTTACAGTAACTGATACACAAGAACACATTGGTTTGTATTTGATAAACTCAAAATGTTCTGTGGCTGGTTAGTTTATTAAAAATAAACATAGATATACTGACCTTGCTCATTTTCTTGGAAAGCAATTGCATTTTGTGATGGTAAATCATTGGTGTGCTCAGTAACATGAACACCATTTGAAGGCCACGCAGCAAGAGTAGCTCTAGTTGCTAAAGAAGGAACCACTCCAGTCCTTGTCCTGTATAAGAATGAAGAAAACAGTTATCAGCTAACCAACTAGCATGAAAGTGTCCGAAAGTTACTTGAAATAACATTAAGTGAGTCATGAATGGTTAAACCACTTTATAGTGAGAACCGATACTGACCAAAATAAGCAGCGAGTAAACTCCTAAACAATGATGACAATGTACATAGTTACTCTAACAAAACTCGTGATCTAATTAAATCAGGATGACAACCAAAATCTAAAACCATCATTGATATTGTGAGATCGAGCATGGATTTGCAACCTGGTACGAAGGACCAGAATCCTGTCTGTCAATAAAATAAAAATACAATGCTAAAAGTTGAACATATACAAAGCTTATGGAAGTGAAGAATCCAGCACCAGAAACTTTTTGTGAAAGAAAACTATTTTTTTCCATCAAAAAATTTTCTACCTGAAGATTTTCAAAGCAGAAAAGAAACAGTTAAATAAAGTTCTCTATCAAAGGCATTGCATATGGGGAAGAGATTTTTGTTTTTGGGATTATACGGTGGTGAAAAATGGATAGCACCACACTATAAATCTTCAACAGGATTAATGCATCCTTAGCACTGAATAATTACCTTTTTCCTCGTGGTGGCTTGTTTACTTCATCAACAAGACGCCTGCGTGCCGCATCCAACTCCTGCACCATTCCTCCAAGGACTTCAAGAGTTTCAGGAACCAGCATCAGCAATCCACGTCGTATATGCACACTGCAGATGACAACCTGAAAGCCAGATAGGAATAACACTTGTTGAGCAATGAAGAAATACTACAGACTATATTTCATAAGTAAGCATAAACAAATGGTCTGGTAAAAAACAGTTAATCTACAGCATCACAAGTTCGCACACTTTGACAAAGGAAAAAGGAAACAGCATATGTACCACAAATAAGAAGTTACAGTTAGTCCTGTGAACAACAGTTAACTTGATTGATGGCACTTTTCAAGCATTTACAAACAATTTGCATATAATATTATTTTATGCAAAAAACAGAAGTTAACCAGATAATATATTACACCCTGTGTACCCAAAAGACTCCTTTTTTTAAACTTTAACTGTTTGTGTTACTTTAACTGTTTGTGTTAAAGCATTAACATGCATGCATTGGAACCACCATTTGCACACAATCCATGTCTAGTTAATCTAGTCTTCAGTTAACAATTTAAAACGCTAATTCATGGAAAATGCCTTTGCCATTACATATATTTGACAACAAAGTATCACCCATGAATGATTTATATGCCTTGTTCACAGCTATCAATCAACCTTCTGGTATAAATTTTCAAGGAAAATAAAGCACCATTATAAGACCTTTGAAAATGCAGCAATTATATATATAGTATAGTACTAAACCTACAAAATCCATCAATCTTGAAACTAGATATTACATTGACAAAACTAGAACTCACTATTTGTCCAGATAGAACTGGATAGTGTAAACCACAGAAAGCCAATAAAAAGACAAAACCTTAAATCCTGCAGGAGCCAAAACTTTGAGATCTTTGATCGGCCTGTATTCCATGCCAAACACACGTTGCACACCATCTGTCATTGACAACTTGAGGCACCTCTTGATCCCAGGAGCCGCATCCTGATACCTGCCTCGTAGAGGACAGCTGATGTTAACAATCTCATCAACCTGGAAAAATAAAGTATAATACCAGCAAAACCTTATATAAACAAACAAATTAATTATTAAAAAAAAACATTTTGCAGCAATTAATCCAAAGTTTAAAGCTTCTTATCTCACATATTTAACTCACTACTTATCTGAAAAAGAAGCCCAGCAATAACTGCTACATTATCCACTAAATTTATATAAAATCACACAGACACACAAGATCATGCAAAAACACGCACCTGTAAAACAAAGGGACCCTTGAGATCCACCATATGCATTAAGTGCACATTTTGTGGAAGCACGCCAGCACCGGAATAATTCATATCAGAGAACAAAAACTGCTGGAAACAAAGCTTAGCTTTTACTGCAACATCGAGTTCGGAGAATCCTGAAACAGAACCCTCAAGTCCTTGAACACAAGAATCTAACCACTCTCTCCTCAGGTTTAATCCGAGCCTCAAAAGGGAGTCCACAATCGGAGAAGCGGTAGTACCCACCGGTGACGGTGGCGTGAAATATTCGTCCTCGTCGTCGTCGTCAACGGAGATTGGAACCGGATTGGGGTTAGGGTTAGGGTTGGGAGGGGATAGGTTGACGGGTGAGGAAGCGGCAGTAGATTGTTCGTTGTTTTGCGGGAAATTATGGGGCTGTTGCGGCTGATTTGGTTCTTCTTCTTCAGAATCGGAACAGCAGTGGATTCTCAAGCGTCGTCTGCGCATTTTGGAGGGTGCGCAACTGTGACTGAGAGCTGATTATTTTCCCTCCAGTTCCCGTTGAATTCTTTAACGTACTTTCAGAGAGGGAAAACGTGGACCTTGGGCCGTTCACGTTCCCCTCACCCGCCCCGATTTAAAGAGGCCCACAGCCCATTCAAACACACCACCACAACTTTCGTCTTCTTAATTTTTTAAATGTTGTATAAATCAATAAAATTGTAATGACGATCACATCCTTGTAGTTTTTAGTTAAGATAGCTGTTGACATCCATTTTTGATCCGCTGTCAACACACAAATTTTTTTTTATCTTATGAAATAAATTCTTTTGAATTTAAAAACCTTCTTTCAACAAGTTTCTTGAATCTTTCAAGTTATTGCAAAACAAACACAAATAAGGTAGAGTATTGTAGGGACACCCTCTCTCATGCTTACAGCATAGGCTAAATCAAGTAAAAGATTAAGAAAATTAAAGAAATATTCTTCGATTTTAGAAAATAAATAATTCTAGTTTTTTTGTTTTTTTGTTTCTAGCATCATCTCCTCTCCTCTTGTTTCTTTCCATTCCTCCTCCCACAGTTTGGTAATTACTTCCACTAGTAACTCTTCTCCTGTTATGGATAACTAACAAATAACTCCTAAATTAAAAATAACGGATTATAATAATTTTTCATTTGAAATAAAATTATAAACAATAAAACACATTCCACCTGATTATAAAATAGACTATAATTATTTTACTAAAAATAGAAAAAAAAAATATTATTATTTTTAATTTTTATATTTTTTTAAACCAGACTTGACTATAATACATTAGATATAAGATTTATTTATTATTTTTAACTCTTATTTTATATTTTTCAAGTTTTATGTTAAAAGTTTTAATTTTTGTATTTTAACTAGAACGGAAGGCATTCCATCGTTGGTTGGTCATTTTCACAAAATTTTAAAAAATTAATTTGCTTAAAATCTAGAAATTAAGAAGACAAAAAAAGAATAGTACATTTTTCATTCACATATAAATAAAAGGCATTTTTGATACTAACAAAATACAAACGTTGTGGGGTGTTTTAATACAAAAAGTGGGGTGAAATTATCACCTTCTCGAGAAATATTTCAAAGAGCAAAATTATGACTAGGAAGTTCGAACAACGCTTAATAATGAGGATAGTCAAAATGTGCTCGAGGAAATGTACGAGTGATTGTTAAAGCATTTGCAAAATGTTTCCAAGGGAATGCCATGTTTTCTCAACTCTCAAGGGGAGCAAAATGAGTTCTTAACCATCATTGCTCACCATGTAGAGTGCATGCTCTCCCTGTTGGGTAAAATCATTGCAGAAAGTGGTCGCTACATGTACATGTCACTGTGATGCTCTGTGTTTAAAAAAATTGATCAAAATCTCTTGATCTTTATTGGTAGATAAAGAGCAGAGAATCAAATATTAACACGTGGAAATGATATCACATTCCAAAAACCATATGTTAATCTCTCATTGGTTGAAATTAACTAATCTTTGAAAAATGAAAAATGGGTAATGTCATGTTTGGTGGATGGATAAGTAAGCAGAAAACACCGAAATAGAATGGGACTGATCAACTTGTTTATTATAGCTACATCATCACTCAATGGTGTGGTTTTTCAATTTTTTTTCCCATTTAAATTTAATATCTTGGCCATGGGGGAATCGTTCTAGACTTTGCATTCTCCCTATAAACCTATAATAATGTGTGTTCTTTTCCAAGACAATTGAACGATTGCCCAAAAAATTTGATATACTTAATTGGATGTTCGAGTTTTCGATGGAAGGTAAAGGAAAGAAGAAGATGACTCTGATTTTCGTAGGGATGGTGCTAGGGTTCTTGGTTTTGGTGCAGATTTAGGAGAGTGTGCATTTGCGATTCAACTCAATTCATGCACACTTCCTCAATGCATTGCTGAAAGCAAAAAGGCTCTGGAGGAAAAGTTTCTCGGTGCTACACGTACAACAGGCTCCCAGGGCAAGTTCTGCGATTGCCTAGGTTGAAATATGCACAAAGAAACGTAGCTAACTATATATTAAATCATTTTCCATGTGGGAAAATGTAAAGAAATAAGGAGAGGAAATTGATTTCCACTTTATATAAGACACGCAAATGTACTTTGAAATTTTAGCAGAAGCAAATGTTAAAATTTGGATAACTTCCTGCTAAATGGAGGTGATCGATCGTTTTTGATAGGATCTAGACCTAAGTTTGCGAACAAGATTGCAATTTCTTAATCAGGTCGTTAATATTTCTATGCAATCTAGTTCAAATATCAACCTTAAATGCAGTAGCCTTTCTACTTGTGATTTGATGGCTAGTTGGTGTCAAACTGCAACCGCCTACCATTACCATCATACCAACCGCCCGTTGCTTTAAAATTAATTTGGTTAGACAATTGGCTACAACATTAATTACTTACCACCGCTAATTTTGAATAACAGCTAACACTTTGCACGACTATGTTTGAGCAGTAGGAAATATAATTGACTGCATTAAATTGAGCGACCAAACCTGATTCGTTTTAGCTCAGGATTGGTGCAAATGCAATGACCACCGACGCCTACTCGTAGATTAAATTTTTGTGCTACAACAAGCCATAGCCAAAAAAGATAAAATACAAGTCCCACTTCAATTTGCTCAATGCTGATTTCTCCAAGATTAATTGGCTCCATGATTGCTCGTGATGAATTGATGCAAGGCAAATTAAAGAACAAGCAGTAACTGGTGCCATTTTTGTTCCACCAAAAGAAACAAGTTAAATCTTTATGCAAACCAATTCCAATTAACCATGATGATTATTAATTAAGCTAAGGAAACAAAAACAAAGAAAGCAGTCAGGTCGGCACGTTTTGGTGTGAAATTGACTAGCAAAAGGCAACATTCACGCAAGATATATGAAGTGCAAGAACGATTGTGCATGGTACTGATACAGCATCAGAAAAACATAGCAAGAAATTGATCGTCAGCTTCCAAATAATGTTGTCTGTCTAAAGATTTTGTACACAGAGACTCCACTGAACTGATTGAAACCGCCATGTCAAACTCAATTCCTGTAAGGGGTATCATAAGCAACTCAGCATATGGCCCATATTAGTCTCCTGTCTCATGGCCACCAAAACAAGCACTCAACTATCTTTCTTTTTAAAAAATATATATATATATATATATATCAACTTGACAAACTTATTTCATATCGATAATCCTAACTTTCAAGCTTTAGTTTTTGGATTTAATGGTAACTTAACACCCACTTTATTGCCAATAGGGTTTTTTTTTTTTGGTTTTGAGGTCAATTCTTTAGACAGTGTGAACATTCTGCCATGCAGCGCCCTAAACCTAAATTGTGGGCGCCGCACTTGAATCTCATAAAAATTAATGGCAATACTATCTTGCTATCTCACTTAACAGTACAAGTTGATCTTAATTTCTTCCCGTAGTAGAGGAGATGTCGGCATCATATAGAAGGAGTTTTCATTGCTAGTTTCTTCCTGATATTAAATGAAAAAAGACACAAAAATTGTATTATTGAAACAAAGAATGTATACAAGTGTCAGTGGTTGATGTTGCCACGTTAATAGTTTCTCTATCACTGTATTAGCCGCCTTGGTTTATCCTTAAAGGAAAAGGAGCAGATAACTCAATACTCCACATTGAATAACCATATAAACATCATTGTTTTTTTTACTTTATATATACCTTTAAATTCCTATCTCTAACCTTATCCACTATTTAGAATTTGGTAATTCTCTAATAATCTGTATACCCTCTTCACGTCCCATAATCAAATATATATATACACACCTTTAAATATCCTTTTTTCTACTATAGTCCTTGTTGTATGGTAAGGTGTGGTATAATTTTCTATCATTACAAGTCAACCATTTCATGGTGGTGGGTGATATTACAAGAATGCCACATTGATTCATAGACCCTCCCACGTGGATTCAAATTCGCGCGCGCTGTACGGGCATCAATGCAGATAAAAAGATGCTGAAATTAGATCCGAGTAGCCAGCTTGGCTTTACTTATTTGTCTATCCGTGGGCAGGGCAGGCCAGGGCAGGACAGGGTAACTTCCTAACTTTTGCTTCTAACCACTGACGAGCTAACACGTACACGCCGCTGCGTTCGCACGTTATTTTCCGAGCAAATTAACAGTCAGTTCGTTACTTTTTCCGCCTTTATAAACCATTTAACACTTCGCTCTGTTTTCAATTTCGAGCCACGCTCTCTTGCAAATTAAATTAACCGCTGCGTTTTATTTCTTCTAAATTTGCAAGTTTTTCTCTGATTTCAGTCTTGGCTTTCAGGAGATTTACAGAAAAAACTTTGCCCATGGATGACGAATTTGCAAAGCTTATCAGGAGAATGAACCCACCAAGGTACATCACTGCTCTCACATAATCGTGAATTTGTATGCGGATTTTACGTTCCGGGTTAGAGAGAATTTTTGTTTTCAACTAGTTTCTAGAGAAATAACTTTTGTTTGAATAATCTGCCATGTCATTCTCTCTGTTTTCTTCTTTCTAAATGATAAAATTCTTCCTCAATTTACACAGTAGCCGCCAAAAGTTTAATTTATTTTTTATATTGGAAGAATTTCTGCAGATAATTTTGGATTTATGGCGCATTTCGAAATAATGGCTGTTGTTTCATTTCAATTATGTGTTACCACGTACCATTTTTTCTCTTTACTTTCTGTTTACATGCATTTTCTTTTTTTTTCATTTTGGTGTGTGGTTGCAGAGTAGTGATTGACAATGATGCTTGTGAGCACGCCACTGTTATACAGGTAAATATTGCAAATTCTCAATGAGGGAACAGATCTGGCTACCAAATTAACTTTGCTTTTCTTCAAAATTTTGCTCGCGTGCGTCCTTCAAAGTTTTTAATATTTCTGAAAATTGAACTGGGAATTTTCTTCCCTAGGTAGATAGTGTCAACAGGCATGGTATTTTGCTTGAAGTGATCCAATTTCTCACTGACCTCAATCTCGTTATAACCAAAGCATACATATCTTCTGATGGAGGATATTTAATGGATGGTAAGGTTGCAGGCTTATCTAATACTCAGCATAAATCTCTTTGTTCCCTTGTAACTTTCTGATTTTGCTACTTGGTTCTCAGTGTTTTATGTCAGTGACATTGATGGAAACAAGATCGGAGATGAAGGAACCATCAGCTATATAAAGACAGTGAGCAACATTATGTTCTTAATGAGCATTTTGCTTGAACTTAGTATTTGAAAATCTCTATTCACCATCTTCATTTGTTCAATTTTTCAGACTGTTGAAACCAATGCAAGTTTCTTAAATTCAATGAGAAGTTCTGTCGGTGTAGTGCCCTCCAAAGAGTATACCTCAATAGAACTAACCGGCTGTGACCGCCCTGGATTGCTATCGGAGTTATCTGCAGTCCTGACAGACCTCAGCTGCAACGTGGTAAATGCCAAAATCTGGACACACAATGCCAGAGCAGCAGCAGTGCTTCATATCACAGACCAATCATCCGGCTCTGCAATCGAAGACCCTAAAAGGCTACTAAAGATTAAGAAACTTCTTTGTAATGTCCTAAGAGGCAACAGTGATTTTAGGACACCAAGAATGTCCATTTCTTCAGCTAGGATAATGCACAGGGAAAGAAGATTGCACCAGATGATGTTTGCCGACAGGGATTTTGAGAGGCCTGAACGTCTGAAGTTCAAAAGTTCAAGACCACATGTGACTATATTGGATTGTAGTGATAGAGACTATACGGCCGTGACCATAAGGTCTAAAGATCGGCCTAAGTTATTGTTTGACACCGTATGCAGTTTAACAGATATGCAATATGTAGTTCACCACGGTACAGTCATCACAGGAAGAACGGAAGCTTATCAGGTGATTGCATCTTCCCTGTAAAGAGCATTTAGGAGATGAGATTACTCTATTTCATGACATTTGAACATTTTGATAGCTTTTATGGTTGTTGAACTTGTGCCGCCCGTAATTCTATCTTTACAACGCCAATTTTGTAGGAATATTATATCAAACATGTCGATGGATTCCCTATTAGTTCAGAAGCTGAACGACAACGTGTTATCGAATGTCTTGAAGCAGCAATCGAAAGGCGAGTCTCAGAGGTTAGCTTTACCACATGATCGACTACTTTCCCGCTGTAATCTCCGCATGACTTGATCAAAGATTTGTTGTTTTCTTGTAGGGCCTGGAATTGGAACTTTACACCGACGATCGATTTGGTCTCCTATCAGATATTACCAGGATACTTCGTGAGAATGGTTTGTGCATAAGAAGAGCAGAGATATCGACTGAGGGTAGAAAAGCTAAAGATACTTTCTTTGTAACGGATGCGTCAGGAAATCCTGTTGACCAAAAAATTGTTGATTCTATCCAGCATCAGATAGGACAAACCATACTACAGGTGAAAGGTAACCTGAATGTCCCCCCGAAACTTCCTCAGGAGGGAGCAAGAAGTTTCTTCTTTGGAAACTTTTTCAGGGGACGAAGCTTCCATAGTTTTAAACTCATCAAATCTTGCTCGTAGCACTTCTCACACGTTACGGCAGGAGAGTTGCAGATTCATTTGCTGTTCTTGCGTTTTGTACATTGTCCATAGCGTGAAATTGGACGGATTGTAGAAATGAAAGCAAATATCAGATTGTACAGAATTGTTTTTTGCAGAAAAGAGAAAATATTAATGTTTATGCAAACCTTCTTTGTTAGCAATTTTCGGATTGTTGATGGGTTAGTTTTTTCAAGTTTCAGAAACTTTGCTCTCTAAGGATCAACGAAGAACGCGGGCCATGGCAATAAAATATCATTCTCAAGACTGTTGATGGGTTAGTTTTTTCAAGTTTCAGAAACTTTGCTCTCTAAGGATCAACGAAGAACGCGGGCCATGGCAATAAAATATCATTCTCAAGACTTCAAATAAAAATTTCAATGGCATGAACTGGATTTAGTCATCCTTCTATTCATGAAATTTATGAACTGATGAATCGAAGAAAACGATGTAAACCGTGGTTAGCAGTTTTACACTTCTACTACAATAAGTCCTTTCTACTTCATCGCGTTACAAGCAACTACTGCCAAAGTTGTTCCAACGTAATTCCAAACTCAATTGAAATCGGCAACCAAGAATAGAGAAAGCAGAGACAAGAGTAAGAGTAGTGATTGATTTGAAAGAAAATTATCATAGATTAAGCACAACTTTGAATCCTGGTAAATTCATGTTAAATTCTAATTCTGCTCCTTTACATCACATTGATCTACAACTTCATCAAAGTACACTCCCAAATAGTGACTTCGTATAATCCCTCCCTTTAGATACACCAGCATTAAGTGCCCTTTGCAAGACATCAATCCGCTCTGCCACGAGGCATTCTTTTAGTTCCGTCATTTCAGTATGTTCCTTCTCCATTATCAGCTCCAGATCTTCAAAATACTTGACTTTGGAATGCAATTTCTTCAACTAATAGTTATGCATGCAAAGAACAAAACTAAGGGTTGCATACAGCTAAAATTGCACGTCTTTCAACAAAGTACAAGGGAAACCAAAACAGAAAATTTTGAATCACCTGTGTCTCAAGTATGGTGGCCACTAAATGTTCAATCTCCCAGTCTTCCTGGTCAGCCAATAATTTGGCGTTAGCAGCCGCTGCCCCAAGAGCAGTTGCTGTTGCTGCTCTAATTCGCAAATTTAGAGGTATATCATTTTTCCTTGAGGATCCATCCTGAGTTTCTATAATAACATGACGAAAACAATAGAAAGTTAATAAGTCAATGGGAAAGAGCCATCAAACTGCACAAAACATGGATGGGAATGAAAAAATCAGATACAAAGACTAGAAAAAAAAATACCAAATGTCATTGCCATAAGTTTGGCAATATCTGATGAACAAATGAAGATTTGACATCAAGCAGAAAGTTAATGTAAATAAGCAAGTTCAGCAAAGGAGTCTAAAGAAACAAACAAGAATTTCTGAAAAAGCCACATTTAGAATAGCTATATGTTCCTGAAATTTAATTCTTTAAAATTGTTCAAAAAATTCCGCACAATGACATTTAAAACAAACACCTGATTGGTTCTCCTTCTCTGTGGCATCAGCCTGGAGTGCTCTGAAACAGTAAAAATATAAGATAACTTTCAAATTTTAGTACCAATACAAAAGCTAAACCATTAAATTAAAACCCATTCCAGGAAAATTATAATAATAATCAACCTCTCTGGCTCAGAAAGCATAGTGGGAGACCATAATCCATTTGCTAGATAATCCTCATTGCCTTCAAATATCTCCCTTGGACATGAGCTTTCATCACAAAGTGCCGTGACTGCAGCCTCAGCAGCAGCAGTAGTTACATGTGGACCAACCATTGTGGAGATGAGAGCAACCTAAAAGAAACAATAACAACCATTGGTTACACAAAGGAAAGAACACGCATTGTCTGAAACCATAAAGATATCCAGATTTTTTACTTTTGATTTGCCGATACTTGCAACAATAAAACTCTATTGACTAAAATTCTTGGGCTGTACTGGTAAACTTCCGTAAAATATACTACATAACTAAGTCATTTTTGTCCTTTTCCTTCTTCTTGTGTCAACATATGCCCCAGCCAGACCATGCTGCCAAATGCCATCATCACAACTTTCTAAATCCTAATGAACATAGTTTGCAGCTTGAATAATACCCTCAACTTTTCCAATTGAGAGGGGAAAAAAAAATTAGAACCTGATAAATGAAGCATCACCATAATCAACTTTGCAAACCTCATGAACTTAGTTTGAAGTTTGAATAATACATTTAAAAGTTTCCATGTGAGAAAAAAAAAATTAAAACCTGATAAATAATGCATCTACAATTCATCGTAAAGGACTGCGAGGTAAAGTTCTAAATTGACAAATATCAGCACCAAGGCCTCTTACCTGATTTATCAATGTAATACCAGCATTTGAAAGGGGAGCAATGCATTTTCTTTTTGCAGGAGGTTCTTCAGTGGCAGCATCTCCATTTTGATTGCTCTCATTCATCTGCTCTTTAACTTGATCATTCATTTTGATAACCTCATGACTCTCAGATGAAGCTAATGTTCCCTGTTTTACACTGTTTATGCTCCCAGTGGAGCAATTAGAACCATTCCTTTCATGTGCAGAACCCATCATAAACTCTCCAAAAGGCAGCTCAATGAGCTTTGAAATACAATCAAGTTTAGTTTTGGTTGGAACATTTTGAGCAACAAGCTCCCAGTTATCTCCATGCTTCATAACAGATTCTAAAAGAAGTAGAGTTTCTGCCTCAGTCCAGGTAGCTCCATCAGTAAGACTTTTTCCTGGGTGGTCATTAAACTTAAAATCATCCGTGGACTTATTCTCCCCATAATTTCCATTTTTGTAGCATTTTTCACAGATAACAAAATTACCCTGTTGATATGAAGACTAGAATCAAAAAGAAATTAAAAGCTACAGTACAATGTAAAAGAGAGGAGACAATTTTAGATTCCTTTAACAGATCTTACTGAAAAGATTTTGTATACTTCTACATCCAGGAATTAAATATACACAGAGCATTACTATCAAGGCTGATTGGGATTTTCAATTCCTAGAAAAATTATGATTAGAAACTTTATCTGCTTGAATGTTTTAGGTGCAAAACTGATATTATGTGCAATTTTACATGTCAAACTCAAGTTCAAATACTATAACATGCATATAATCAAATTTTACAGGACCACCAAACCCAAGTAAACTGCAAGATTGACTCCTAATCAGGCAATCAAAGTGAGTCACACGGTGCTTCACAGCCACCTAATATATATATATATATATATAAATTTCGTATCAGGAGCTAAATTGTGTATAGCAACATTGGGCCCTCAATAACCTAGGTATGTGAGATATCTAAAGGTAATCAACAAATATACATTCAGAAAATACAGATTGCAAAGGTCATTAAGAATGTGTGGCTTACCCTAGACAAATCAGTAGTAGTCCACCAACTACATCAAATAATAACAGACAAAGAGAAATGAATGTAGATCTTAAAACACACATGGCAGACATTACCCGGAGCAAAAAAGAAACAATGGAAAACCCAAAACAGTTATTTAAAAGAACACATTTAAGTACATAAGTGAATTCCACAAGAGAAAACCAACAACTATGATCGTATTATAAGCTAACATCAAAAACCAAACTGTCACAAAATCAAGAGAACAAGTAAATAAACATACATACCTTGCTATACTCATAGCATCCGGAAACACATTGGTTTCCACAACTACCGCACTTAAACCCCTTCAACTCCACCAAATCACCAAAAACATCCGAATATGAAGCCAAGGGAGGCAATTTAAACCCGCCCTCACCAGCCATCGCTGCCGCCACTTTACCATTACCATCCCCTCCACCATTCGGAACCGAAATGGGTCTCAAAGAATTCGGCGTTGCAACAATACGAACCCCGTTAGGAGCTCCTTCCTCAATCTTAACTTGGTTGTTGAGTTTCTTATCCTTCAAGCTATCCCTATTATCACCACCCGACGTTGCAGCAAAATTTATCAGACCCCACTTTTCCAAAAAATTGAAGACCTTCTGGAGCAAACTAACGTCACCCACCAGTGATTTCCTAACTTGGGTGAATGTCAGCTTTCTCGAAGGCTCCTCTCTGTATTTATTTATCATAAAGTCTCGATATTCTTTGTATATTTTTGGTGTTCTTGAAATTGAGCTCCCGTCGAAGAACTCCTTTAGAGCGATACGCTCCGTTTCGTGAATATCGTCCCATCTGAACCAACCTATGCAAAAGTAATTTTCCCAAAAAAAAATTAATTTTGTTTTCCCCAACCAATTTGCCGAGAAAATGTTTTACCGGGTAACAAACGTAAAACTCTACGCTTACAGAAAAGAGCGAGAAAAGAGGGAGGGAGGGAAAGAAGGAGAGAAACTTACTGGAATGGCTGGGGATGGTGTAGAGTTCGAATTCGGGTTTAGAATTCGGGTCATATTGTGGCATCTCCATGTCGGACCTGAACCGTGAATTGAGTCGGAGCCGATCTAAAAATTTTTTCTCTGCAGGGTTTACACAAACGGAGGGTTTTTAGGTATTCCGGAGGTAGCGATGTAAGGTCACTGACCAATCAGAATGAGACTTGTCGAAAACGGGCCCACTCTAAAAAAATAAAATACTTTTGTCATTCACATGCCTTACTGAGAGCGGATTGAAAAATCAGAAAAATATGCTATTTAATAAAATTTAACAAATATAAAGTAAATAAAAGAAACACATTGATATTCAATGACTTCGTGTATTTTTAATTCATCTTATTTATTTTTATTTGATTTTTATTTAATTTATAATTTGACAAATATATATTTTATTTTCTTAAAAAAAAATTCTTTTGATTCATTTCGCTTCCCTTAACACTAGTCCATCAAATTGTCAAATTTTAGTATCTTCTTACCAATGACGCCAAGCATCCAACTCTACCTATGCCGTCAGTGTCTCCCAGTCACAACTGCAAAACATGCTCAAGCTGATGACAAATTCTCTATTTACCACTCACATACCCAGCTCAATAAAGTTGCAATAAAACTTTAACACTAACACTATATCTCATCACCATCATTGATTGCTTGATAAAAAAAAATGCACCCATGTAATCCAATTTGAGCAAGTCCCTGCCCAAATCATCAAAACTTCATATAATAACAGTACCAATACTGCTCTTATTGACATTTATGCAAAATGTGGGTAAATTCTGGAGGCTTTAAAGGTTTTCAAGATTGTGCCTGATAAGAGCGTTCGTACATGGAATTCTATTGTTGGAGGACTAGCAATGCATGGTTGTGGGGAGGAAGCGGTTGTTTGGTTTTGGCAAATGCAAATGAGTGGAATAAAACCGGATGATTTTACCGTGATTGCTGTATTATCTGTTGGTACTCGTTCAGGACTGGTAGAGAAAGGAAAGGAGATTTTCTATAACATGACAAGGGATTATGAGATTGAGGCAAATGTTGAGCATTATGGTTGCTTTGTGGATCTATTCTGCGGAGCAGGGCTCTCGGATGAGGCTTATGAGGGATGAGAAATATGCCAATGGAACCAAATGCGGTGTTCAGAAGAGATATATTCCGGGTTGGAAGGTACGTATAAGGAACACAACATGCCGACCTTTAGATTATAGGTATAATGAGCAACAAGGAGTTAGCAATCACACTGAGGCTTGTCATCATGAGTCTAGGATAGAGACGGACAGGCACAAAGAGATTGTCATCGGGCTGCTTAATGAGCCTTCGTTTTATGCAAGTATGGGATTAATTTCTTCGAGTCTAAGGCTCCCCAATTTTCATGAATGGCTTGCAGTGGCATTATGACCTTTCACCTCAGAATTTAAGCATACATAGGGTCAATGCTTGAGAATGTACCAAGCACTTGTATGGTAATGTCACACTGAAAACAACTTAAATTTGGAATCGGAAGATGTAGTAGTATACTTAGTTAAAGATACATGTAAGTTGCTAAAAATATTTATAAAATAAACGGAGAAAACAAGTTCTTGATGGATGGGTCAACGATTATATGTATTATGTAGATCTAAGCAAGAAGGGGAGGAACATGACCGAAGACAAATTCGCACGTAAACAAGTTCTTGCGCACGCTGCTACACAGTTTTACCTTCTAATCTTTGTCACTTCTAACAAATTGGATAAGCATCTCCGTAACAAATTGACGTCCATCGTCTGCAACATAAATAGCTTTCAGTAGCTGATGTAGCAGAAGATCAAATTGTAGATTCAACTTTTTACAATACCTTAAATTAAGATAGTTTGAGATGCGGCCTGCTATACATTCTTGTACCATGATAAAACCCAAGAATCTGGTATTGATACAGCTCCATATTGTGTTAAGGAGTCAATAAATGTTGGATCAGTTTATCGAGACTCTAACTATACATATTGTTGATGTTTTTACAGATGTCAACTACTTCCCACAAGTAAACCGTCCTCCGCGTTGAACATGATTTTTGACAGAGCCATTTGATGATGAACGGGGTAATTTGAACCAACTAATTGCCACAACACGTCAGCTTTTAGCAACCAAACCGTTGCGTAATCAGGACTTACATAACCAAAATAGAAACTGTTACACCAATCAAATTGTTGCGATGGTAAACCCATAAAATCTATATGAAAAGCTAACTCAAAAAGCATTCCTCGTATCAAAAAAGCACAATACTATAAGGTGCAAACATACAAGAGAGTTCAATTTGAAGCCAAAATGTGGGCAACTAAAGATGCTAAATGACTGCATAGAACCATGTTCATTGAAAAAGGGCAACGCAATGACAACAAATAACAAAATAAAAGCCTCTCTAAGACTGATCAGACAGGCTGCTAGGTCATCCTCTGTGCTGCTTCCTTGGCAAGAAGTTTTTCCTTGGCCTTGGTTTTTGCCTGTGATTTGGAACCCATAATTCCACCACCCCACTTCTTTCTAAACTCATCATACTTGTCATTGAAGTTCGCCTGAGAAAGAAATCAGAAACATTTTAAAATCGCAACACTACAGAGCCTTAATTTACAATCATCTTAAAATGTAAACAATACAAAGATTCACAAGCATGACAGACCATAAACATAGATATGAAATTCCACAAAGATGCAGCTCAAACATACCTTGATGGCCTCAAGGATCTTGCTGAACTCCAACTTGTCCTCGTTCTTAACTGTGGTCAAACACAAGACGGAAGCTGTCTTCTTGTGGACAATCTGTAGGAAATGCAGCAAAAGCATAATCAGTACCTTCTTATCATGAAATTATGAAACATACAATGTTGAATGGATATTACCGATCCCAAACGTGATTTTCCTTTGACAATGCAGTAAGGAATCTCCATTTTCCTGCACAAGGCAGGCAACCAAACAACCAACTCTATTGGGTCCACATCATGGGCTATAACAACCAATTGAGCCTTGTTCTGCAAAGATGTCAACAAGAATTTTAATTATTTTGAGACACTTCTCAAAGAGAAATAAGGAGAGTTTATTATGTGAAAGAAATGACACATGCCCAGAAACAAACAAATTGGCCAACCTGCTCAATAAGATAGGTCACATGATTCAGTCCATATTTCACAACAATTGGCTTCTTAGCCTCGACAGTCTTTCCTTCAGTCTCAGCCTGAGCTCTCTTCAAAAGACGTTCCTTCTTGGCAGCTCTGTCCTCAGGTCTGTACTTGAGGAGCAACTTGAACAAACTTGTGGCTGCAAGCAAGGTAGCGGAAATAGTAAAGTTTTAATTCTAATTTCATTAGGCACAATGAATTTACTCAAATCAAATAAGTTTAAATATAAAGGCAAAAAACACTCAGAGTTATGAAGTAACAGATATTCATGGCAAAGTGCAAGAAAGTTAATGCTGAATCCGTTGAAAGATAACCCAGGAAAAAAAAAAAGGAACCATTACAGCCAAAAGATATTATAATACAGAAGGTGCACTTCAACAATCTATCACAGCCTTCCAAGCAACAACCCCACTGTCCAACACTCAACATTTCAATTTACCAGCTCCAACATATTTTCACCATTCTGTCCACTGAGTAATTTTTTTCTATTTCTTTTCCCATTTCATGCCAAACAAATTTCACAAAACATACAAAACAATGATAAAATAGGTTGCAAAACTTCCCACAGAAAGGTTCACTTTGTTCAAAGGCATAATGCCTTCAACCAAGAAAAGTGCGTGCTACTCCTTTCCTAAACCAAACCAACGAAGACAACATTACATCTAAAAGTTGTTAAACCAAGCAATGATCCTTGAGTAAGAAGGGTCCAGTAAATCAATACTGAGGGTGAAACTGTATGAAAAAAAATTTGATCTTTACCAAGATTCTTGTCCAAAGTCTTGGTAAACTGGTTCAAAGCTGGTGGTACCTTCAACCTCTGCCTAAGGATCCTCCTCTGCCTCTGAATCCGAATAGCCTTGGGCCACTTCACAAAACGGTGAAGATCCTTCTTTGGTGGCAAAGCCCCTCCAATACCAAACTGCTTCGGACGCTTCTCAAACAGGGGGTTTACAACCTTTTCCTAAATTTTCGACATCAGCAGCAAGTTCAATAAGTTAGAACATAAAAATCTTCACCCACTACAATATATAAGACACGTCTAAAAGTAGTATGAAAAATACTGGCTTCTTCTTTGCTGGCACCGCAGCCTTTCCTCCTCTCTTTGGGGCCTGAGGAGTAACAAAAAAAAATCAAAAAACGGCAAGGTCAGTATTCCCTTATCACTGATCTCAGAACAACTATATGGCTAAACATTATTTCAACAATAACTATCAAAATAATCTTGAGAAATGATAGTCCACCATCAGTTTTAAGGAAAAATATTTTCAGCTTCCTGAATCATAATTAAGCTCATTTCAAATTTCCAATTCAATCTTCCAAAAGGAATTCATGTGTGCAATATGTTCAGTAGACGATAAAATATTTTTCAGAAATAAACAAAACACTAATCAAATTATTCGTAAACTTATTTGACAAATGATAAACAAGTCTTAACCTAACCGAGTCCGAAGAGAAACAGCATGAAAATTAAACAAAAATCGTTAGAGGGTTAAACTTTCAGACTCACCATTCCGTGCCGCTTCTACTAGGCTTGTGGTTTTTGCGAACGGCGAATGAAAAACCCTAACCAAGTCAGGCTAAGTAAGAGGACTGATGGTAAATTTTATAGCTAGGGCCAGGTGAAGGTTATATTTGTAATTTTACGAAATATAATGGCGCAAAAGAAATATTGTACATGGGCTGGACAGGTTTCCTTGTTGTGTTTTGTCCAGGTCCACAGGCCCAATTTAAGGCCCAGGTCAATGAAACCTACCACTTGATTAACCAAAAAATAATTAAAAATATCATTTTCATTTTCACTAATGATTATTAAAACATATGAACCGGAGTTTATAGAAAATTTTATGTTGTATTTTGTTTAATTAATATTCAATATAGTAAAATATGATAGGGTTATTCTTCTAATATCAATCTTATAGGAGTAAATGCCATTACCATTGAAATCAAGGGTGGGAAATCGCTTAAGAAAAAGCTCAGCCGATAAAAAATAATTTATTTACTAACTATAAAAATTCTTTCAATATCATATGCTATTTTCAACTCTATTTTGCTTTGATTGTTGTAAAAGATTAACTTATTTAAGATTTTAAAAAACATATATATAGTTATTGCTTTTATTATTACAAACTCAAATTTTAAGATTTAAGAATAAATACTTTTGAGCATTCTTAAAAATTTAGATTACTTAAAATTTTTATTTTATTAAAAATTTTATTCATATCTCCCTTAACATTGCTTCAAAAAATATACCTGTTAAGATAATTAAACCATTTTTATTAAAATAATAAAAATATACAATTGACAATCAAATAACTAATAATTTATTTATTTATTAAATACTTTACTTACAAAAGTTTTTTTAAAAAAAACCGTGTCAAACAAACCCAAGATGTCCATGATAAAAAATAAGTTTTCATATAGTTAAGTTAGAGGTGAAACTTAAAAATGGGAGAACCAAAATATAAAAGTAGTAAAGTTTCAGAGGTAAGTGTTGGTACTAAATCAATAGACAAGCTTGAAGTTTTTACCTTTTGAAGAAGTCAATATCTAAAATCAACATCAAAATTAGAGATACACGATATAAATAACATGTAACAATAAGAGAGGTAATAATTTTATGTAGTTATAATGCAAATTAGTCTATGCGAGTAGACAAGGAAAAGAACTCCACTATAATCAACACATATTATGGAAGTACAAATATCACTTTTTTAATATCATTACAATGCCTTTTTTTTTAACCCTCACATATCATAGTTAATAGAATATTCAAATTATAGGCTAGTAAAATCGATTTTGGTTTGATTTTATCGAAATATTATTGAATCAAAATTTAGTTAGTTCATGATTTTGTTAATTAATTGAACAAAGTTGAATACAATATTTGATTTATCTTTACCAAATTGAATCGGCATGATTAGATTTAATAAAATTTTTAATTTTAATTGATTTTTTAGGAATATTATAATCAATTTTTAACTTTTTTTTTAAAGATTTATTAATAAACTTGTTCAAGCACAACTAATGTTAGTTTAAATGATAAAATTAACATTTTAGCCATGAAATGGCTGACTTATTGTAAATTTGATTGCACTTTAATGGTTGTAAAAAATAAAGGGAACAAGTTAAAATTATTCCAAAACATAAAAGAATAACAACAAAATAATAAAAATATATATTTTATTAAAAGGATTATCAAAAAAGAGAAAGCAAAAGTGAATCCAATTATATTTTAACAATTTTTAAAAAATAAAATAATAGATTTAATTGATAAAACTAAGAATTGAGATAAATGTATAATAAATTAATGTCTTTCCAAAACGAACAAAAAAAAAATGTATATTTTTAGATGTTAAAACACCGTGCTTTTGTCATTTTATATATATTTCTTCTCTAGTGTTCTAAGCCCATTGAATATACAACAATTGTTTTTTAATTTTCAATAAGAATGGATGATAATTTTTTTTTATTGTTTCTTGCGGCTCACCAAAAAATTCTCAACAAATTTCTTTTTTTTTTTTT
>CP135559.1:14795473-14885387 GCA_032401905.1 Swietenia macrophylla | reverse complement strand
TATATATATATTAAAAACCTATAAATAATTGATATTAAATATTTATACAATTTGGAGAAATTTGTTTAAATGAAATGATTTAATAACTACTTTGGAAAACCAAAATCCATCATAATTCCAAATAATGATAAATGTCTAATAAGAAATAATATTGTTAAAATCCTATTATTTATATTAAAATATACTTTTATTTTATGAATTTTGTATTTATTTACCTAATGATATTTTAAATAAAATAAGAAATTTCTAAAAGTTGATACACCATCAATCATATTAGATGTACTTATTTGATGCAAATAAATAAATATTGAAAACAAAAAATAAAAAAAAAATAAAACTTCAAACAAAAGACAAGATATACAAATCTTGCATTTTTTGGTGACAATGGATTGGTTTTAGAAATAATGAATGAAAAAAAAAATCTAGATTCTTAAATAAATTAAATTAGTGCATTTAATGTTTTAAAAAATTTAATTTTGAGTCTCATTCAACTAATTTTGTATTTATTTTAACAACGAACTTAATTTTAATTTAAATTTGTTGATTTTTGTAAAATATAATTCAAGTTATTTGAACAAAAAATAAAATTAATTGAACTGAATTTTATTTTAATTTGTTTTCTCCATTTCTATGCATCATACATGCATTTAAACAACTTGCAAGTAGAAAAAAAAGAGATGAAAAAATTTAAAAGAATAGAAAAAAAATATATAATAAGAGAAAATGGTATTGTATTTGCATGTGTATTATCTATCAAAACTACCATAAATATACATGAACAATTTACACTTTGTTTATTTACATATTTATTTATTTTTTAACAAATATGGGTGATTTATTAATTTTAAAATATTTTTTTATTCTATACATTAAACTATTATTATAGCTGAAATTTTAAACTATCAATTAAGAATTTAATATTAATATTTTAAGATAAATTTAAAATCTCTGATACGATCTATTTTTAAGGTCACATGGATATAATATAAACCAATACAAGATTTAAGAATAAAACACTTAGCAAGTAGTGATAACAAGAGGAACGAGGATGTGATATTCTAGTTTGAAAATAGTCTTGCATTAAGAAATTAATTGGTATTATTATTATTAATGTTGTGATTATACAGAAATTAATTTAATATGTTTTGATAAAATAAATAAATCAAAATTTAATATTTTAATTTTAAATTATTAAAATAAAAATAATAAAAATATTATAATTTAAATGAAGAGAAGCCAAAAATAGTGAAAATGAGGCCAATCCTTCTAAAATGGGAATTGGTGGGAGACACATTACCACCCAATCAAAACGAAAATGAGCAAGAAAACGGAAATAACAATTCTTATAACCCCTACTTAATTCGTTGTCAGCCCTATCTGTAATTTGATAAAATCGTTCTTGACAAATCTCTTGAGGTAAAAATTAATAATAATAATAATAATAATAATAAAAAATTACGGTTAATAAAAAAGAAAAGGGAAATCCAAGTAGCCAATATCAAAACAAAAATTAATTTAAAGATAAAGTGAATGCATTAAGAGAATTATAGTAAAATTTTTTTAAAAAATAAATTATTAGATAAGAGGGTAACAGTAATACTAAGAGAAAAAGTCTTTAAGCTTGATTAAAACATCATTCAATATCTTATCAAAATCAAAACTCGAACAACTAAAAAAAAAAAAAAACCAAATCAAAAGGGATTAAGCATAATATGATAGTTTTCTTCCCTTGTATTAACACAAGCAGCGTCCGGATCCGTCAGTAGCCAATCAAATGCGCAGCGCACAGCCAAGTAAAAATTAAATGGAATTGGACAACAACAAATCACAGAGGTAGCGGGGAGGGGAAGCGGCGGTCAGAACATAACAGGCGACTAGTTGACAGACCAAAGGAAGCACAGAGATTTTATTTATTATCGGACGGGTAGAGCAATAACATGTCTTAAATTAATTAAATTGGCAGGCACTTCGGCTTTTTGCCGCGATGTCAAGAATCGTGAATATTTGGAGGTCAAAAACTCCCCAAAGCCCGCTCTCAGTTTTCGCGTTAAAAAAATTTTGAAACCCAGCCCTCTTTTCTCTCACCCCGCCCTCTCTCTCTCTCTCTCTCTCTCTCTCTCTTTCTCTCTCGAACAATTTGAATCTCTATCTCTCTCTTCACTCTCTGCCTGCGATCTCTGGGGTTCCTTCTGTTTGTTCGTTCGTTCGATAATTTGTTAAAACCCTAAAGTTAGGGTCTTGCTTAGATTTGAATTTTCCATGGCGACCGAAACCCTAGAAGAGAAGAAACAGGAAGGGGAGCCTGCCGGGGAAGTGGAAAACAAGGAGGAGAAGAAAGAAGAGGAGAGGAAAGAAGAGGAGGAGGTTGAGGAGGAGAAGGAAGAAGAAAAGGAGAAGAAAGGGGAAGAAAGTCGGGAACTTGATGGGAAAAATGAGGTTCCTAAGGAAACTGAGCAGACAGAGGAGAAAGAAAAGGAGCTAAAAGAGAAGCAGGAGGAAGGAACGAAGAAGGGAAAGAGGTCACGAAAGACTAGTGTGAAGAAAGCGAGTGAGGAAGCGGACGGGTCCAAGAAGCCCGGTCAGGAATCGGCTGAGCCGAAGAAAGAGAAAGAACCTGTGACTCCGAGTAGCGAGAGGCCCACCAGGGAGAGGAAAGTTGTGGAGAGGTACTCTGCGCCTTCTACTGGAAGGTCAGCGACCAAGCCAGTGTCTATTGAGAAGGTATGGTGCTCAAAGATTTGATTTTATGGTTAATTTTGTTTTTATTTTGGGGTTTTTGATTTCATTGGGTTTTGTGGATTTTGCAGGGTCGTGGCACACAGCTCAAGGATATCCCGAATGGTATGGTTTAATTACTCACGTTGTTTTAATACCTTTTTTTTTTAAAGCAGAAAAGAAATACTTGCAAGCACGGTATTGTAAGATTTTGCTATGTTTTGTTGATAATTGTTTGAAATTGTATTATTGGTGAAAGTGGTGGCTTTGAATTGCTCTTAATTGTGATTGTTCTGCAAACAGTTGGTTTTGTCAGTACAAATGATGAATTAGTATAGTTTACCATTGCTAATTCTTTATTTTGAATTTGGGTAAAAGGAAAAGAAGTGATTAGAGAATAGAATTGATTATTGAAGACTGCAAGCAACATTACTGCTTCATAAAGCTTGGGCTTTTTGAGATGGCTGTTAACTGCAAACGCATAATTCAACTGGTGGATGGCATTTATTATGATTGAATGTTAAAAGCTTGCACTGGAATGTGCTTGTATAGTTTTGAAACTTCATCATGATCTGTTACTCAATCATAGTTAATCTCTTGTTACTTTCAGGTTCTGTTTTTGCTCTCTTGTTTTTTCTCCTTAGGTGTAGCATAATGACTGTTTTTACCACCGGTGATCATTACAAATTTGATGCTACTTTAAATTGATGGTACTGGTAAATAACAGTGGTTATTGCGTGTAATTCTTGTTTCAAAATATGGTAATTATTCCGTTTAACATTTGAAACATGGGTCTTGGGAAATAGTTATGTTTGGGCATCAAATGACAAATAAGTGACAGAAGGTTGAGTTGAAAAACATATAAAGATGCTCCATTTTGGGAGTTTCTTGCCCATGCTGAATATGCCTGTTACACCAATCACTATGCTTCTTCACCTTGTCAATTCATCCTTGTAGATTATTTGGTAAGCAGATTTTTGAATGGTGACCATGAAATAAAAGATGAATATCTAATGGCATTATCTGGATTTTAAATATTCACCTCTATTATATGTAATTGTTTTTTCACAAAATAATGAAAGTGTATGTCATAGTGCCTTCTTTCATCTTTTATAACTGTTTGTAAGGCATTAGAGTCTGTGGATGTTGGTTATATTTTAGATGAGAAATTTACATTCTGATTCTTTTTTTTCTTTTTTTTTTAAGATGATTTGCTGGGTTATATTCAACTTTCATTGAACTTTGTAATTACAGTAGAATGGCCTGTTTATTGTCTGATATTGTAAAATTGTTTCAGTGGCTTTCAAGTTGTCCAGGAGAAAGCCTGATGACAACCTGCAGATGCTTCACACTATACTTTTCGGAAAGAAAGCAAAGGTGACCGAGTTTCAGTTTTGGTTCTTGTTTCCAGTTATTTTTACTTAAAAAACTTTTTTTATGTTCTGTACATTTGTTTGGCATCATCAAATTATAAGTTTGTTGTTCTTGTTTTGCAGGCACATACTTTAAAGAAGAACATAGGACAGTTTTCAGGTTATGTTTGGTCTGATAATGAGGTAAAACTTGCTATGTACTGAAGTTTTACCCCTTCCATTGTATATGGAGTTTGTTTTTATAATTTTCTTGTATATAAATATGTTTTTCCTGTAACAGTTGTATACATAATGAAAATAGGTTTTCATATTCTAATCACCAAATAGGAAAGCATTTCATCCATGGTATATTAGTTTTAGGTGGAATCATGCTTAAATGATGATTGTATGGATGGAAGCCTTTTTACTGTAAGTTAGTTTCTGTCCTCACTGCAGGACAAACAGAGGGCAAAAGTAAAGGAGAAGCTTGACAAATGTGTTAAAGAAAAACTGGTGGATTTCTGTGATGTGCTCAATATTCCAATAAATAAAGCTGTTGTCAAAAAGGTCAGATTATAACCAGATTCTTCTACCTTTTATGTGATCTATTGTCTTAGTTGGGCTGGTTCATTTTTCAGGAGGAGCTCTCTGTAAAGTTATTGGAATTTTTGGAATGCCCACAAGCTACAACTGAAGTTTTGCTTGCTGACAAGGAGCAGGTTCTATTGTATTTCCATTTTTCTGCATATCATGGAGCCTTAGGTTGCTGTTTACTTTCCAAGTTTGGTATTGATGAAATTTGTGATTCATTTTCATTTCAGAAAGGCAAAAAGCGTAAGGTCACACCAGGCAAAAATGTTAGTCAGAGTGAATCATCTGATGTACAAGCTAAGGTTGTTTTTTTTTTTTTTGGATTTTAGTCTGGCACGGAAAGCTTTAGATTCATTTTTATTATTTTTTTTAATGGATACAATTTTTGGTTATGGGTATGCAAGTACTTGCATTCAATAGAATTGGTAAACTGCTGAGTTGTAATTGTGATGACAATTAACTGATTAGATATCATCTAATTGCTCAAAGATGTTGGCTGTCAAGTATTTGTACTTGATTTGTGCTTTAGTTCAACTTCACAATCTGGTGGCCATGATGATAATTTAAATTGTTATATATAATCTAATATCTCAAGGGTGACTTATCCTGCTTGAAGCTGATAAGTGTACACATTTCATCAAATAAAAAAAATGGCTTGCTTTATGTATTATCTGATTTCTTATTTCATGAAAAGCTTGATTAAATTATTGATATACTGGAATGGCTGTGCTTCTGTAAGATTTGGATAAATGATTTTTCTAACAGTTTAGGGGTTTCATACTTTTAAAATATATGTGATGGCTTGCTTCCTATTCATTAAATTTATATAGGCAAAAGAAGTTGAGTAAATTTTCACTTGCTAAATTGCTATTCTAATTTTGTACTATTGGCAACTGTAAGTGATGGCAGTTATTAGGTTTCTCTTGCTGCTTGAATTAGCTGGTACTATTGTACTTCTTGGGAACCTTTTATCGGTTGGAATCTTGTAGACTCGGATATATTGCTGGAAAAAGGGGGAGCTTGATTTTGTTAGGTTATGAAGCTTATGAAATCTTTGAGCCGTTTCTTTAATGGTCTCATTGTGTTTTCCGTTTCTTTGGGACCTATTGATTTGTTAATCTGTTCTTATGCCTCTAGTAATAGGTTTTTAAGAATAGTTTTTTTCCGTGTGCCTTCTTTGTATCCTCTATTCATGTGGTAGGTGGCCCGACTGCCATGTTTATCACAATTTTATAGTTCTTTGCATGGTTTCTCACAATTTAATTGTTTTAGTATGCTTCTTGTTCTTCAATGTATCTCTGTCTACATCCATAAATTTTGCTGGGTTCATTTGTTAGTTTATCTAGTTGTTGCAACGATGTAATTGATTTTGAGATCTGTTGCATTAATATCACACACACACACACACACACACACACACACACACACACACACACACATGTACGTGTTAGTATCCACTGAAAGTTATGGAGTGCAACCATTTTCCATGTCTACATACATTTGGATTTATGGCTTCTGCTGTTCTCATATTATTACATTTTGGTTCCTCTTAGCACCAGACCAACATATTGTTCTTTTCTCCCAGTCTTGGATTTCCTATTTAATTACATCAATTGCTTGCACTACTTTTGAATACTTAAGATATTTGTGGAGCCTCCACTTTTTTTCCCCTAAACATTGCTCTACCACGTTTATTGTGCTGTTAGTTATTATTATTTTCATTGGGTTGTTTCATTTACATCCTTAAATTTAGGGATAATGTCATTATTACGCGTTTTAAATTTGGATATAATATACAGGTCTTCAACAAATTGCTTATGAATTATGCAGTGTCAATAGAACCGTGAGAATCATTACAAATTGGTTGATTGTGATACTAGCCAATTAAAAAAAAGAGGAAAAAATAACATTTGTCCTTACAATTTGTGGATGTGAAGACATTATATTTTTACAGTAATTGTTAGGTTGATGTGGGTGATGATCCTTTGATCTGTTTTATTGTTTTAATGATCTAATATTTTTTTCCTTATTCACCTTGTGCTGGAGGATTATTTTGTGATTCAAGAGGTTAAGTGAATGATGGTAGAGTCTGTCCTTGCATTAAAAGAGGGAACAAATCTAATATGGTAGGAAAACAATATATATATATATATATATATTTTCTGTCTGCGGTGTTTCTGCTAGTTGTGGATTGGGTTTTATGTTGACTCAAGCTTGTCTTTTCAAATTGAAAATTGTTAAGCTGATTACAAGTCCAAAAATTAAATGTTTTGCATATATTGCATTGTACCATGCTTATTGATGGTCTACTGTAACATTTCTTAACATGATGCTGGATGATAATATTGTTTCATCTTTGTTGTTGAGAAGTTATAAATGTTGTATTGGAATCAATGTAAGGTAAATTCTGATTTCTCTATAATGTTGAAGTTTACATATTCCTAAATGAATACTGTTTGTAACTACATATAAATTACACATAATGGTAGTTTTGAAAGATGCCTAATAAACAGTTTTCATGCCAATTTTTTGAAATCTCGTGTGTGTTTGATTTGCTCTATCACACACCAGATCATTATAGGTGCTTTTATGCATAGAAATCTTTCTAATGCATTATATTCAGTGTGAATTTACTTGGTGACATGAATCATCTTTAGAAATGCCATTACATGTGTGTATTCTACTTTTAGTAGAATTGTTAAATTTTGCTAATTCAGCTGGTACAACATTTCCTGATTCTCAAGGATCTTTCTTTCTTTTTTAAACTGAGATGTTGTAGAGGGCTGTAGCATACACAATTAAAATCTGTGTGAGTGAAGGCTAATCTTCTGTCTGCCACTCCAACTTATTCTGTTGTCATCTTGCTTATACAATCATGTGTATTTTTTGCATGCCCTTTGTTGTAATTGTTATTTCACATTTGGTTTAATTGTTTTTCTTATTTCTCCATAGAAACAAAAGCAAACACCACTACTTGGGGAAAAACGAAAGCAGTCATCTAGAGCTGATGAAGAAGAAGAAGATGACGATAAAATGGAGTCGCCTGACGCTAAAGATGAATCTGATGAAGACAATGACAATGATGCAGCACCAAAGGAAGAGAGTGATCACGAGGATAGTGAATCAGAGGAAGTGGAAGATGAACCAAAGGGAAGGAAGCCAAATCAAAAGAGTTCGTCAAAGAAAATTGCTAAGGAAAGTTCTGGGGCAAAACGCAAGGACAAGTCTACATCTGGAAAAAAGGGTACCTCAACAAAACCTGTGAAAAGTCCTGTGAAATCCTCCAAAAAATCTTCTAGTTCAACTTCAAAGAAGGTTGCCACTGATGCTGATGGAAGTTCTGGTTCACTCTCTAAACCAAAGGGATCCACATCTAAAAAACAGAAGCTGGAGAAGGAAAGTGCAAAGGAAACAGGCGTTGCTATCAAGGAAAAGGGTAGTGGCAAGAAGCAGTCAAGCAAGTCACCGGCAAAGGCTTCAACCAAGGATCAAGGTGCATTTCTATCTGTTTGTTCTCTGTTAATCTTGACTCCTAAATTTTGGGATATTTCAATTCTGGTTGTCTGGAAATGTCTGTCTTGCAGTTTGGATTATGCTTCTTCATGTTGATTATCTAAGGAAAGATGTGTATATACATCACTTGGATGTTACTGAAGTTAAATGGTGTTTTGGAGCTACGAAACTTCCTATATTTAAGGAAAACATATAGATCTACAATTTAAATCAGTGAACAAATAAGAAATGATCAGATAATTAGGTTCTGTTAGCATGTTGTATTTTGAAAACTTCCAATGATAAAACTTGGTCACTTGTCTGTTTCAATTTGTAGTTGGAATGACAGGTAAAGGAAAAACTGGCAAGAAGGCTAAAGCAGAACCCACCAGAGAAGAGATGCATGCTGTAGTTGTAGATATTCTAAAAGAAGTTGACTTTAATACTGTAAGTGGTTCTTGTTGTCCAGTGTAGCCTAGTTTGATGGATGGATTAAAGTTCTCCAGTCATATTCACTTAAAATGTCTATAATTGTTCTGATGCAGGCAACATTGTCAGATATTCTTCGCCAGCTTGGTATGCTTTTCATTTATTTATTTATTTTACAATAAATTGTGATGTTCAGTTTGGGCAAGCTAATTGTATGAATGCGGTTATGTTAGGTACCCACTTTGGATTAGATCTAATGCATAGAAAAGCAGAGGTGAAGAATATTATTACAGATGTCATAAATAACATGACTGATGAGGAAGATGAAGGGGAGGAAGATGAGGAGAATGCGGAGGTTGGTGGTGATGCTGATAAAGATGGGGATGGTGATGCTTAATCCATTGATTATGTTGGTCAAAGTATATAGGATTGTGGGACATGTGGGTATGTGGTGTGCTCTGTGGATGTCTCCCAGTAGACGTTTCAACGGTACTGGTAAATGATAAATTGGCAGTGTTGTCTGGATCTCGTGGCCATTTCCAGATGAAATATTCAACTCCTTTTGTTTGCACCATATGCATTAGGAACTCTTAATTCACAATTTACAGCTGACCTGGGCTTTGTTAGGATTTTTACCCCTAGATTTCTCCTCTCTTCTGTTTTTTTTTTTTCCAATTTTCAATTGTATTTGATAGCTAGCTTCACTTTATATATTTGTAGTGAATGGTTTTCTTCATTTTAGTTGAACCGCACTATGTAATGTGTATTAGCAGGAATGGTGCTTCTAAAAGCTGCTGGTTTGCTTAGCCTTCCAATTTGTTGTAGGACTTGGAAATTTTGCAGCATTTATTTTAGTATATTTGAAATTCAGCCATCGTTCCATGCTAATTTGTGGTCAATCAAGCTGTGTTAAGTAACAGTCAATTGTATTAATAAATCTAATTGTTATAATTTATGCAGTGAGATATGATCAGGACATTCCCTCTGGGTTTATTTAGTGGGCAAATTAGTCGGGTTACCGTGTCTAGCATAGGACAGAATGGCATGGTTCCTGGATACTTGCTGCATGACTTCATTTGTTTTTGTTCGATATGGCCTGTTTAGGTGGAAAATGAGCAGAATGATCAATGAATTGACTGTACCTTGAGCTGTATTAGGTGTCTGGCTTAAGCCAGAAAATTTTCTAAGATGGTTGAGCGCAAAGCTGCCATAGAAAGATATTCGGTCACTTTTTATTATAATCAGTTCACACACTTGTTTTTCAGCTTTCACAGAACTACACTACAATTACCGGTACTGGTACAGGTATGTGGCTATAATTGTTTTTTACCAATTGTCTTTATTTCTTTTGAAGTATTTCTGATGCAGCCTGCAGATTATTGTGACTGGCTCGGTATTGTCATATTGGGCTGGCATTTACGATCCAATAGTGAACTGATTTCGTAAGAACATCTGTACGGTTTCATGAAAAAGACTGGTGTGCTTGTGTGTTTTATTACTCAAGCTATCTTCCTGGTATGATGCGGATTCTCTGTTTGGCACGAGTACTTTTGCCAATTTTTGCATAATTGAGATTCTTCATGCGTGCTGTGTTATGTATGGACACTAGATAGTCAGGATTTTTGATATTCAATTGCATTGCATCAAGACAATCCCTTCTAATTGGTATTCCGATTTACACTAATTTGTCAAACCCTCTATTAATCAAAGTTTCAAAGAGTAGGGTATTAATTGGACTATTTTAACCATTTCCCATTCTTGCATCCAAAGTTCTGAATCAACTGGTAAACTGCAGAGATAAAATATAGCCTCTATTATATGGTTGTTTTGTTTCTCAGGAGCACCTGTTGAAAACAATATAAACCATTGGATCACTCATCTTCCATAAATTTTAGACATGCAAGGATTTGAAAATCGTAAAATTTTCTTCACTTGAGGGCCTGTGACAGCCCTGAGATTCTAATTTTCTTCAAATGCGGTGCTTTAAGCCAGCTTGGAATTTAATGTGTGAAAATTGGTGAACAATCTATTTTTAAAGATGAATATAAGTCTATCAAGTAACCCAATTTTGGACGCTAATCCCCCGACCATTAGCAGAACCTCTCCCGTCTCCCTCGCCATGCTGGTTGGGTCGTAATGTTTTGGCTCCGCAGCAAGTAGCCCACCACAACACATTGTACTAGCAAACAATCTGCAGAAACAACAATGTCCCAATGTCCTATTGAAGACTCGTGAGAGAAGATTTTGCCCCTTCCCTGTCTTAATAAGTTTTTAGCACAGCATCTGTATGCATTAATCAGCTTTTGTCTCTATCGTGGTGGGACGTTTTGTCCCTCCGAAGTAAAATTTCCAGGTTTTTGTCCATCTTCCACTATAGAAGTTCAATTCTATTCACAAAGGAGACTACACATTTAAAACTTTCTACTACCTTTGTCTTGGATTTTAGGTGTGTATTCAGAGATTTATTATTCTTATATGCATACTGGCACTAATCTTTTATGTAACTTGCTTGTTTTTCTGCAATATAATTTTCTTCGTAATTTTGGTCAGGTTATCATGGCAGAAGCTGATAATAGTGCTGTTGAACTAATTTTAAGGCAAGGAAAACCAACTCTGCTTCCTCCCGCTGAGTAGACAGAGAAAGGCGCCCGTACTTCCTCTCCATCCTTGATCAGAACATTGCGGTGATTGTTTGTACTATTTACTGCATTAAGTCGGATTCAAAAGGAAATGAGGATGCTCTGGAAGTTGCCAAGAATGCTTTGCAAAACTTTTTGTTGTATGCTATCCACTTGCTGGGCGGCCAACTAGTAGTTTTGAAGGGTAGCTGATAATAAACTGCACAGGCGAAGGTGTTGTTTTTGTTGAAACTGAAGCAAATTGTGCAGTAAGAACTTGGAGACATAACAAAGCCTGATCCTGTCACTCTTGGAAAGCTTGTTTATGAAATTCCTGGTGCTCGGCACATACTTCATATACGTCCCATGGAGGTTCAGGTTTGATGTTTTCCTTTGCCCTTTTAAATATAAAAAGATTAGATTATGAAGAGTTTTTACTGCCAGAAAATGATAAAAATGGTATATTATTACAGGTTTTTGCTTGGTTTGGATTTATGATTTAATACGTTAATCAAAATTCTAGTTTTCATTCTTATCCTGGAAAATAAAATTTCTAACATTGTCTTCCAGGTGACTAAGTACAATTGAGGACCATTTTCTATCGGGCTAAGCATGAACCACTGTGCGCTTGATGGGATTGGTGCAATGGAATTTATGAACTCATGGGTTGAAACTGCCAGAGGCTTGCCTCTTACCGATCCCTCCAAACCATTCTGAAAGCCCGAGACCGGCCTAAAATTGAGCTTGAGCACAATGAATTTTCTCAGATTGAAGGTATATGGAATACCAGCAAGCTTTATGAAGAAGAGATGCTCTATAGATACATCAGTTTTGACCCAGAAAAGCTGGAACAACTCAAGGAAATAACCATGGAAGGTAAAGTACTAACAAGAGCGCAGCATTTGAAGTTCTCTCAGCATTTGTGTGGAGAGCTCGAAGTCAGGCATTAATCATTACATCTGATCAACAAAGTTCCTCTTTCCTGTTGATATAAGGTCAAGATTTACGCTACCATTACCTGAAGGGTACTTCGGAAATGGAGTTGTGTTGACAAATTCATTGTGTAAAGCAGGTGAACTGTTGGAGAATCCTCTATCATTTGCAGTGGGGCTAGTGCAGAAAGCTGTTTCCACGGCCAGGTGCAGTTAGTTGCATGAGATCAACTATAGACTATTTTTATTTTATTTTATTTTTTAAAAAGAGCTAGGCCTTCTTTGGCTTCTCCTCTACTAATCACAACTTGGTATAGACTTTCTTTTCACACCGCAAACTTCCCATGGAGAGAGCCAATTTACTCAGGGTCCGTTAGTTTGCCAGAGAAGTAAGTAATTCTTTTCCTATCTTATGGAAAAGAGAAGAAAAGCATAAATGTGCTGTTGGGTTTGCCAGCTTCTGCTATGAAGATATTCGAGGAACTCGTGTAGATAAAAGATCAAAATATTCATTCATTGCTACTACATGTCCATGGAGAAATCTTAATAATTGCTCAGTAACGAGTGAGAATGAATTATGCTGCCGTTTCGCGCATAAGGGAAGCAACAGAAGTGTAAACTTATGTCTCCTGCTTGTTCTGTATAACTAATTGCAGGTTTAATGTTATTATACTTTGTCCAATCACTCAATAACCTGAGGTCTTGTAGGTTCCATGTCAGCTTTGTATTGTGTGATAAATTTAATGCAGAATAGTTCCAATGCCGCCTCATATATATATATATACATATAATTTTCTCCCCAAACAATTCCCAAACATGTCTCTAAATTTTTCTTATTTATCAAGATATCAGAACAGAACAGATAGTCTGAAATCTCCACGATGCATAAAAATCATCTTTTCACTTAGTATGAAAAAGAGATAATTCAACCAAAACATAATAGGAAAAAGAGAGCAGCCCCAGTCCAATCGATTCATTCTGACAATTGTGATAAAACCTGTTGAAAAGGGAAGGGGCAGACCACCAGTAATGAATGCATTAATTCATTGCATCAATGTAGATTAAAATATGAGAACCCCACTAATTATGCGATGTTATTTGTGATTAACCCCCTCATGAATAAAATATTGAGACATGAAAGTGTTTCCTTTTTCAAAATCTTTTTCTGTTTTGGTACAATTTTTTTAAAATAATTCCTATAAAACTCTGTATAGAAAATAATCAGACTTAAGAAGGGCTGTCACTGATTTTAGAATAGCAGCACGTTCTTTACTTGTACATACAATTCTAACAATTAGAACTGAAGGAGAAGGAATTTCCAAACTCTATGACTGGCCAACCTCCCCAACAAATGCTTTGTCTTTTGATGTACAGCTCACCAAATATTGCATTATTTATTGGCTTACCCAATTTCAATTCTTCTTATTGGAAAGTTGTGCCGTATTAATTAATTAATGAGGCAAAATATATTGATTTTCATTTAAAAAAAAAAAATCATCTGTAGTTCACCATTGGGATACGTTCTATACAAATGTGTACATGATTGTCATGGTTTTACAGGGTTGATGACCTAATTATGGCCGCCAAAAGTCTCCAAGATAGAATGGAGAGTCTGTAGCCGAAATGTATAATGTATAAGTTGAATGTTGTATATTTCCTGATGAATGTCTTCTAAAAAGATAAGGCAATATACATACAAGTGTGTGGTCATAAAATCCTAGTTGGTTAGGTGTACAAGAAATAATAATAATAATAAAAGAATTATAGCTATTTTATGGTACTGATTTGCCCTCGTCTTCGCACTGCAGAAAATGGAGGCTACTGACAGTGTAAGAAACACCTTATCTTTTTCGATCTGCAAGGGTGACCTTGCACACACCTCTACTCTATGTGGAGAGTATTGTACACACCTTACTTTTTCTCGGCTAACTTAACTCCCTTCCTCAAGCTCAATTGCATGGGAGGACGCTTAGCTTGTTTCTTAAGTAGTTAAATCTTTCTACTATCAATAGTTTAGTCATGATATTTGTCGAATGTTCCTTAGTAGGTAAATGCCTTATTTCAAGGTCTTCTTTGGACACACTCTCTATTTAAAATGGTCATCTATTTCTCTGTGTTTTGTTCTTCCATGGAACACAGGATTTAATTAAAGCTAATGTTGCTATTCCCATATTATCACACCAAGTCACTGGCTTGTGAATGAATTTCATGTTCAATTCAGTAACTAGTGAACTCAATCAAGCAATTTCAGTCCTTGTACTCAACCTCTGTACTCGGTTTTGCAACTCTCTTCTATTTTCTTGAGTTCCAAAAAACTAGATTGCCATAAAGGAAGTCAATCTCCTGTCATCACCATTTCTTGCCTAGCTAGCATTTCCAAAACTTGTTAATTCTAGCTTTCCCCTTCTTCCCAAATAAAGACCATGCCCTTGAGTTCTTTGTAGATATCTTTGAATTTTCTTGCTAGCTAACCAATAAGATTGTTTTGGATCTTCTAAATACTAACTTAGTTAGTTGACACAAAAGAGATCTCTAACATTGCGATTGTTGCATACTGAATTGCCCTAATCAAGCTTATGCATAATAATGTCTTGCTTACAAAATCAATTGCATCCTCTTTGGTTAGCTTTACTCCTATGCTCATAGGTGTAAGGCTTGGATTGCAACTATCTATTTTTATTTTTTTGAGAAGGTCAATTATGTATTTGTCTTGACTTAGGTATGCCCCATTTTGATCTCTTGACTTCTATTCCAAGAAAGTAGCTTAAAGATCCTAATATTTTTGATCTTTAAAGAAAATGTATCATTTAGCTCAGTTACATTGATGTTGATTAGTTATTCTTAGTCTTTTATTGCTGAGAAATCATCCACATAAACCAAGATTATGATTATGACTTCATTTTTGTTTAACTCAAAAAAAGAGATATCTAACTTCAAATTGAAGAAATCCCAATCTATTAATGCTGATCTTAATTTTTCAAATCATGCTTTACAGGCTTGCTTGAGACCATAAAGGACTTTCTTAAGCTTGTATACATGCTGTGAATTCCTTTGGCCTTCAAACCCCTCAGGCTAAGTCACGAATACTTCTTTTACTAACTCACCATTGAAAAAGGCATTGTTTACATCCACTTGCTTTATATCTCATCCTAGGTACATTGTCAAGCTCTTCACCACTCTAATTGTAGAGGACCTAACTACTGTACTATAAGTTTTTGAGTAATACTATTGTATTATAGGTTTTTGAGTAATTCACCCTAATTGTTTGGTGATATCATTTGGTTTCTAGCCTGTCCTTGTACCTTATAATTCTTCCATTTGGTTTATATTTTATCTTGTAAACCCATATGTTGCCTACTATCTTCATTCTAAGTCCTTAAGGCATAAGTGTCCAGGTGTTTTTTTTGCTATAATGCTAATAATTCTTTTGCCTTGGCTCTTTTCCAATTCCTATTCTCTAATGCAATGTTTGCTTTCTCAAGGATTTGTTCTGAGTTTTGGTATGATTTGGTTGATAGGTAATATTTTGGTTTATAAATTTTTAGTTTGAACCTTGTTACCATAAGGTATATCTATACTATTATTCTGTTTTTGTTTAAGTGTTTTAGGAATTGTATTTAAGGTTTAAGAGTTGGTTCTATGTGCATTTTTGGTTCTATTCTCTTAGTGTTGACATCAAAGATGTTTTTACTCTCAAATTTATAAATATGTGAGATTATGTATGATTGTACGTCATTTGTATTGAACTGAAATGAGTGATTCTAACCTAATGTGGCAAGAGTTTGTGTAATTTGCTCTTTGAGTGAGTTTGTATATGATTACATATCATTTGCATTGAATTGAAATGAGTGATTCTAAGTTAGCATGGCAAGTAAAATTGGTTTATATGTTCTTTGAGTTGATTAACATTGCTTAGGCAAAAATATGAATTGTGTGTGGATTTTGTACATGTCTCCCCATTAAAACTTAAGGATTTGTCACTCATAGTTGAAAAATCACTGTCACAAAATCTTACATGCCTAGAAATATAAATTCTTTATTAGTTATGCATGCATTTCTATCCTTTATGTTCATGACTATAGCTTATGAAAATGTACTTGCAAGGGTGAAATTGTAACTTGTTTTAGTTATATGATCTCAAGTGGGGATAATAAGCACATCCAATCATCTTAAGAAGGGGGTAATTTGGCATTTTATCAAATAGCTTTTGCTAAGGTGATATAGAGTTTATAATTAGTAATGACATCCTATTGACAAGATATGCTTTTTCAAGTAGCTTGTGCTAGTATACTATTTCGAAAGTATACCACCATAAGTTTAATTACAATCCAGCTTGAACAATCAAGATAAACTGTCTCAATTAGGTTGGCTATGTTTTCTATCCACTCTCCTATTTTGATAGGAAGTGTAAGGATAAGAGTTTTTAAAAGTAATTATTCTTTCCTTTAAGTGAGCATGTAGAGTGTCACGCCCCCAGAATTAGGGTTCGTGAATTAGGGTTTAATGTAATCATTTCAGTAGAGTTTCTTCTATACATAGGTACTACTAACTAAACTTGCAAGTACAAAACTCTACAACACTTCCAATAGTCCACATGGAATCCCAACCACTGCCACGCAATATCCATTACAACAAAATTTAATATATTCAATCATTGATAACAATTATCTTCTTACAAAATTTTGACAATATAGCACACACATATGCTCATTAATCCAAAATAGTACAAGTTAAAGGACAACATCTGTTTCTCGTCCTCTACTTTCATTTACCCTCCATAAACCTGAAAAGTAAAGGGGTGAGCTAAAGCCCAGTAAGTATTTACACATATAACTGAGATTTTTAAACGAAAATAGTACTATACTTTCATTTTATCACGTCATAAATGACAGCAATTTAGTATAAAAACTGATTATTTAACAATTATATATTTTAGTCATCACTATGTGTCATGCAGAGTTTTGGGGCATTATTCTCAGGGACTGCCGTCCAGGAAAGTGTGGCCTGCGTACTTTAGGGGCTCTATACCCAGGGACCGCCGTCCATGATTTCAAGTTTACGGGCTTTCACCGTGGGACTGAAATCAAGTCCATAGTCACCGGTGCTAACAAAAAGGCCATATACCATTTCACAATTTAACAACACACAGTAATAACAAAATAGTTTATGCATACTGTTCACAACAGCATCAACATTAAAAGTATGATTCAAAATACTGAAATACTCTATTATATGTGAAATACCCACCTGGTCGAGTCAAAACGTGTACTGATCAAAATCTTAGTAATCCCCTTTCCTTTCGTTATCACCACCTAGCAATATTTCACGAGAATCGACGAAATTTACTAAAATGAACTACTAAGTTACACTGCTTATAATAAAATATAAATAATGCTACTGTCCCAAATTCAGCTAAAATCTGACTCAGAAATTCTAAAATTTTGAATTTTTAAAATAAAAATATTATAAATAAAAAATTACGAAAAAGTCCCTGTAATATAAATAATTACAAAAAAATCTCAAAAATATTTACACTTACGACCTAAAATTATAAAAAATTTGCTATTTTACCACAAAATTTTTAGAAATTCTATTTTGATCCAAAACTAATGAAAATTTCAATCTTACCCTCTATTTATGAAAAATTCTATTCTTGCCCCACTTGAAATTCTACAATTGTACACGTAATCTTCAACAATTTCTAAAAAAAAATCTACCGATTAAACTATGTTATTAAACTCAAAATGAGTAGATCTAATACCCAAAAAGTCAAATTTGTAATAATAATATCAACTATAATTTCACCATAAAAAATCTATTTATTACACTCAATTTCTAACAATTTTACACTAAATATACACAATTTTTCCACAATGAGGAAAGTAAAAAAAATCCAAACTCCTTACCCCTTTTTTTTTTTCTTTTCTTTTCTTCTTCTTCTTCTTCTTCTCCTCCTCCTCCTCTCTGCCTCGGCCTTCTCTTCTTTCTTTCTTTTTTCTTCTTTCTCTTTCCTTTTCTCTCTTTTCTTCTTTTCCTTCTTGGGGGTTCCACGGTCTTCTTTTCCTTTAATAAGCAATTGAGCACAAAAAATTATATATAAAAATATATATAACACAACTGGGCCCAAGGAAAAACTTTTAGGCCCAGATGTTACATAGAGGTCAAAACTTTCCTTTTTAATTAGTTTGGTTGGTTCTCATTTTGGTATTCATGAATCTTTCAATTTGATTTATAAATTAAATGAAAGTAGTTGTTTTTCTGACTTTTGTTTCAAGAGGAACATCCAATAATATTTAAATAAATTGTGTGCAAAAATTGAGGTAGTATCTATAATCACTAATTGAATTAATGGGTGTTAGCCCTTAGAGATCACTATAGATGAGCTTAAGAGGATTTTGGGTTCTATTTTCATTGGTTTTAGTGCTTAGCTTATTGTTCTTACCTTGTTGACATGCTGAACAAAATAAAGAAAATTGATTTTTGTTACTTTAGAAAGATCAATACAAGTTAATATGATTTTTCTTACAAATAGATCATTAAGGTGTCATAATCTCCTATGCAAAGTATCACTAACACTTAAATTTTTGTTTTCTAAACTTAATCTAAAACTAGACTCATCAATGTAGCAAGTTGACAATGATATTGATGACTTCAATTTTAATTTTTTTAAGACAATAAAAGACCTCTTAATCTCTCCTTAACGCTTAAGTAGATAAATGCCTCATCTAATGACTTCTTCAACAATATTTTTTGGTTCTTTCGTTCATAAGACATGAATCACTACAAAACTAAATGATCAAGTTCTTATGTGAGGTCAGTTTAAAAATACTTACTAGTTTCTTAGTTATTTTAAGGACAAACAAAGTATTAATGAGTTTTAATGGTTTGCTATTTTTCATTGTAGAAGGTAAAATGTAGCAACCAATATACAAAATTTGCAAGTATGACCATTATCAACAGTGAGCATTTCATTACCTTTGTATTTTAGATTTAGTGAAACAGTTGCTTAAATCGTTAGTAATGTGATTTGTTACTTTACCATCTAGGTGCTAGCCTCCTCTTTCATTTTTATTTTTATTTTTTCAGTTGAGACAAAAGCAAAAGCTTGGCATGAGTTGTTGGCATTTTTGGGTTCAAATTCCTCATCAAATTGTGACAATTGTTTATAGCACTATAGCCGCATTTGTTACAAATTTAGCAAGTTAACTTGGTCGAGTCCTTTCTGATGTAGTCTTTCTTTTTTTCTATGCAGTTTTCTTTATTTCTAGCAAAGTCTTGGCCTCTTACTCTTGTATTATCTACTTATTCCAGTTTCCAGTCTTGTAAAAGGCTCCATCTACTTTGATGTTTTGATTTTTCACGATATTGTTTTTCTTAAATCTGCTTTCAAAAGCAAAAAGCTATGCATATGCATCTTTAAGGGCGGGACTTGTCTTTTTAGAAGTCAAATTGACCACCGCATCATCATACTCTTGCCTAAACCAAGGGCATACTCAATAAGTTTTTAATGTGTTGTTGTCTTTTCAACAATGATTAAAGCACTAACTTAGTTCCTCATCTTGTTGTAGAAGTCATTAATAAACATGTTTCCTTTCTTGGCTGATTGAAGTTGATTCTTGAATTATAGAATTCTGTCTTTTGATTGTAATGAGAAAATCTTGGCCACTAATTACCCTATAGTCTTTTTTTTTTGTTAGACACTCTCTTAGTCATGTTGAAAGTAACTAATTAAATAGTAGTTAGTTTTCAAGTGTGGTGATGATTTGTGTTTCTCAATCAACCTTAGTATTAAATTCTTTTGGTATTTTTTTTTTTGAGCCATCAATGAGCTTTCATGATCATTTTCTTTGATACTAGGAAACATTTGGGATTTTCAAATTAGAAAGTTTTATCTATCTAATGTAATAAGGATTGAGAAAGTCATGTTACTCAGTTAAATTGAGAAGCCTACTCAAACGGTATTGGCAGTATTGGTGGTTGAAATTGAAAACCAGTCACGTTTGTTATGGATCAGTGGTTGCTTTAATACCAAGATAGAACAAACAGTTTACAACTGAAATGTGTGAGTTGAATGTTGTATATTTCTTAATTTCTTTTTTTTTTTTAATTTCTGAAAAGATGAGGCAACACACACACAAGAATGTAGCCATAAAACCTTAGTTGTTTAGGTGTACAAGAAATAATAAAAAAATTAAATGAATTACAACTATTTCATGGTGTTGTTTTGTCTTCATCTTCATGCTACATGGAGTATGCTGGCACTGTAACAAACTCCTCAACTATTCAGACCTGCTAGTGCAGTATTGCATACACGTTTGCTTTATACAAAAAGCATTGTACACGCACCTTGCTTTTAATTTGAGTAATCTTGATCATGAGTAAGGAAGGAACTTAAATTCATAAATTATTTTACTTGAGTCACGAACCGAAATCTATTAGATAATTAAAATATCGATAATTTAGAAATTTAATTTTATAAATCATAAGAATATATAATTACAAGATGAAATATGTTTATGTGTACTTCTTAAACTATTTGTAACACTTAATTATTTAAATTTATGGCTACAATTTATTTCATAAAATTATTTAATGAATGATAATGTTCATTTGTAAATTTATTTATAAATATAAATATATTAGAAATGATTATTAAAGCATTTAGTGACTTAAGAGAAATAAGTAATCAAATAAGTATGATAATTACTTTTGAGTCTAACTTTAATTATAACATCAAATAGAAAATTAATTAAATAGTTATTATTGACCTAAGAACAAACCTAAACTTAACTTTGAAAAAATTAATAAATTGATTTTTATTGAATATACATGAATTTATTAGAGTACAACTTTGGATTTTTAGCTATAATTTGTATTAATATAAAAGACTATATAAAATGCTTGAGTCTGTGCCTTCTAAATTAGAGTTAGAAATTTCATGCATTTGAAATTCCTTTGCTATTTCAAGTTCAACTCATATCATTTGGTTAAATATAAATAACTTAAAAAAAAAAGTTAATGTTCTTTTTTCATTAAATAAAAAAAAAGAAATACTATCGTTTTTTTTTAAATAGTATTATACCAATTTACTTATTAATCAAGAACATGCTTTCACCACGAGTAAAGGTTAAAAATGGCAAAAAAAATATTTTTTTTTGATTTTTTAAACAAAGTAAATTATTTTCTAACTTGACGCGTGCAACAAAGTGAAAAAAAAAGTATGCTTCCGTTGTGTCCTAAATCTTAAATTATAAAATTTACTTAGTAAATTTTAATTTACTAATGCCTTATTAAAAAAATTTTGGTTGCCTTATTAAGAAAATTTTGGTGCTAAATATTTTAATTTTTTTTTTTATAAATATATATGTTAAAGGGATTAAAATTCTTTAGACAATAATAAACAATGACTTCGGGTGGCTTTTGTTATTACAAGAAGACATTTATACACGACAACTCTTAGCGATCTATCATTATCAACATGATTGTGATGACAACAATAATACCGCAGAAAACCAAAAAAAATCTTTAAGTATAATAGTTTCATTGATGTGATAATATAAGTTGATTAATAAAAAAAAAAAATTGTTCATTTAATATAAATAAAAAATAAAAAATTAAGATGGATTTTCATATAAGTTAGATAAAAAAAAAATAATTGGACAATAATATTCACTTTAATTTTTTTTTTTTTTTAAATTGACAATCAATCAATAAAAAATAATATATCAAACAATATTATTTTTTGATGGAGCAAATTGGACCTAGTTTGTATAATATCACTTGTTAATTTATTGCTAGCTGGATTCAACACTTCCCAACAAAAAGCTTAAATGAAATTGACAGATTTAGACCATTAATCTGATAAATAATTCCATCAAAAAATAAGTAACCGGCTACCAAATTGGTCAATTTTTTGCCAACTTTTGAACTTGGTTTTATATGCGGTTAACCAAATAAGTGTCAAGCGAAGCTACATACGCCTGTCTTCTAAGGCTGAAGTCTGGTTTCTATGAATAAATTTCCAAATTGGGAGCATTATTTTGATGTACAAAAGGTGTTACAAGATGGAATAGAGAATGTGGCCTTTTTACGTTTGGACTCAACATTGGCAGTATGCGTACCCTCCATCTACCACCAGCATGGCAGCTTTTACAAGACATTCATGTATTATGATTTTTTTGTAATAATTGAATAATTTATAATTGACAGTAAATCGACAGTTGTATAGATTTTAGACCCCCCTTTTTTTTTTTTCTTTGTCTATATCTTCGTAATAGTGAATAGATATATCTTGTGTTGTTACTAAAAACACAAGCCTGATTTTTTTAAAAATAAAATAGAGCTTTCTATGCCTTTTTATTCCTCCGATAATCAGTTCTCTCTCCTTTACCCGTCAAAATGAATGCATAGCAGAAGGGATTCCGATTTCTTCAATTATTGGTTTCTTAATTTTTGTTGTTTGTATGAAGCTCTGCACACTTCGTGCATAAGATATATTCTGTGGACTAATCACATCGAAAGATCCCGAATCACGTACATCTAATATGTATATATTTATATACAAGTATACAAAAACTTTTATACAGTAAATTGGAAGTTAAAAGCCATTCATCTTCAGCAATCTGGACGGACTGAGAAGCCTATACGCTCCCCCGTAACCCTTGTAATTATTAACTCTGTGATTCGGACGACGTGCTGGACTGCACAGGATCAGTGGACTACATCCATCTCTACTGTAACGAGGGAGAATCTCTTGATCTTCAGTACTACTTTCCATCTCTGCTAAAACTTTGTAGAACAAATCAACTTCACAAGGAAGCCTAATTGGACCTTGAATCTCGTACCCGTATTCCGATTCAGCATCGTCTAGCAACATTTTGAACAATGGATGATTTGCAAATTCTGTCTTGATTACAAACCTTTGTTTCTGAGGCCCAACGTAGACCGAGAAACAACCTTTTGGAGCATCCTGACGCTTCTTATTATTTCGCTTGTCTGATGATCTCCCAGGGGATGGTAATGATTTTGTGGTGCTGTGCCATGACTTGCTCTTTGTCATCATCCAAGAAAAAGAATTCTTTCTGCCGCCTGAATTACGTAGTGATTTACAGCATTCCCAGGTCTTGGAAATCAGATTTTTCTTCCATTTCTGCTTCACGATGTCCATTCTTCCGAGGAAAAGAAGAGGTAGAACAAGAGAGATGAACAGCAGGATAAATCTTTATCTGATGAAGTGTTTAGTTAAATAGCTGAGGAATAGAAGATATGATCTGTTTGGGAATGCGTTTGTAACTGGGCAATCTTTTCATGGGAAAGGGCGGCACTGTTATGCAGAAGAACCAAACCCTTGTTCGATATATGATAACATATAGCGGCAATTGTCAACGCATAGACGTAAGCTGCTCGACTTTCAATACTAATTTTTTTTTTTAAGACAAAGTCATATGATGACAAACAGACGCATTACCAGTTTGTGTTTTCCTCACTAGCTCTCTGTCTGTGCCTGTGCCTGTGCCTGCGCCTGCGCCCGTGCCCAGCCCCAGAGGACAAAATAATCAGAGACGAAACTAAAGAGAAAAAAACATATGTACATGGAAACTTCATAATTTTTGGACAGTAGACCAAATAGAAATTCACGATCTAATGGCGATAACCCTAGTAGACATTTTTGGTAACTTCTTGGAAGTTGGAAGTCTTCGCTTTCCTTTTACCTTCCCTACTTGGCAATGAAAACAAAATTAATTCCTTGAATTTTATCTTTCGTTAGCCTTTCGCAACTCAACTAGCAAGCTAGGCATAGGCTGGCTACTGGCTAGCATCGACTACACCCCATCATGCCACTTAAAGAAACCTATGCTGAATGAGTGAAGACGTTATGGTGGGATGTAAGGACTTGCATGTATATTGTCCTTTACCATGGACCAGGATCCTCGCTACTCTGTCTCACAAACTACTCATGTATATATTACGTATTATTTCGTTCTTCGTTTGTTTAAATCATGTGATTGGTATGAGAGATGGCAGATTCTCAACAGAAAACTGCATCCCGCGTTCGATTGTGCTGAGCTATCTTGTTCAGCAATTAATGCTTTGCCAACTTGTACTTCACATATATTATCAAATTCCAGAAAAGGCCTTCACTATGTAGCAACTCCTGAGTAACTATTATTATCGAATTCGAAACAAGGAAGACTTAAAAGGAAGATGGGATGGATGGGATGGTCACTGATTGCACGTTGCGTAGTTCAGATTATAGAAGACGACTACAGATATTAATATTATTTAGTGATTTATTTTGTCTTTGGTGGCACGGATGCATGAATTGGATAACGTTTTCGCCATTTCAAGTGATGACGAAACTGTTAAGTATTTGAATCGAACTCTTTACCGCATGGCGTCATCAACATAAATCGACAACATGTTTCACCTTGCTAACTTTGTCTGAAATGCCTATTTTCTCTCTTCTTTTCTCTTTTTCTCTGCAAATTGCTTCCATATCACAAATTTCTCCTCCTCAATTCCATTTGAGTAATAATTTTTACAAAGAAATTTTTCTACGCATTGATGGATGATGAATTCTACTCGATTCCAATTATCAATCCAAGACTTTACATACATAACGTTTAAATGTAAAATTTGTATCTTAATTACTGTAATAATTATTATCTAGCATGCTTTTTTTTCCTTTCTTTGTTTATTTTTTTTTCTACAAATTGCTTGAATATTACAAATTTTTGTGTCTAATTCTAAAAGAGTTATGTTGTAAAATAATAAATATATAGAATATTTTCTAATATAAAAATGCAAGGCCACCACAGCAACTTGGCGGACGTATCATGTGGCCAAGTTAATACCATTTTTGAAATTTTTACCTACAAGTATTACGCCCCAGATGAACCCTTAGCACTCCAGTCAAACCAAGACTTGCTTTTGCTTTTCGCTACTCAACATGCTCAACCATTGTATACTGCCACGAGCATACCAATTCAATATGCGTGAATCCCTGACCAAATGATTGAACACGCTTCATAAATTAATCATATTCCTGTTATGACATCAATATATGCAACCCATTTGACATAATTAAACACAAATTAAATTAATTCACTTTTATATAAATAAATTAATATAATATTTTTATTCGAATACTTAAATAAATTCAAGAGTCAAAAAATTCACATAAAATACTTATGTAATAATCATTTAATATGTGATGCGATGTAATATAATACGATATAATTATTAATTTAATAATATTTTAATATAAAATTGTAAATTTTTATTAAATTTACATAATGACTTAAATTAATGATTGTTAATATTTATTGATGATTGTTAACATTAGATTAGAGTTATTCTAATAAAGTTTAGAAGTACAGAATATTATTAATAATAATAAAAATTTTAGAAAAATTGAATGTGCTTTTATTGATCTAAATACTGTTATTAAGAATTAAAGGTCTGGTCCTGCAAACAAATCAGTAACTAAAGCTTTTGAATGTTTATACTTTTGTGATATTTTGTCATAAGCTTTGGGTAAATTAAGTGTATACTACTTTTTTTTTTTATTAGCAAAGTTTAATGTATTTTTAATCTATCTTATTGCCTATGTTTTGTGAAAAAAATGTTGTTTTTATTAATTAAAAATAATTTTACTTTTATTTTTTTTTTATTATTCATACTTTTGTTTTTCTCTTGCATAATGAGATTGCCTCCGCTCTGTCTATGATTTGTATTCATAAACATGCTTTAAGCAACAATAATTAATTTACAAAGTATTTATTAATTTGTAATCGAAATGAGATAAAATCAGAATAAATTAGAATTAAAATTGACAAAAATTAAGGAATAAAAATTAGAATAAATTATTTACTTTAATTGTAAGAATCGAAATTGAAATTAGTTAAATTTTTATTGATATGTTTACTTTATATTAAAATTAGAATTAAAATAAAAAAATATTTTAAATTATTAAAATATCTTTAATTAATATTTGTTATTATTATTATTATTGTTTAGTATAATAAATGTGATTATTATTATTTAAAAAATTATTTTTATTAATAATTAATTATAGTAACAATAATTTTGTTAATAATAATTATAAAAATATTATTAAAATAATAATTATTATTATATTTTTTTAAAAACATAAAAAATATGTCTTTTATATCTTTTAAAAAATTAAAATAAAAAAATATTTATTATTTGACCGGGTGTAAAATTGACAGTTCAAAAAATAAGAATATGATTCTCAAATCTTTTTATAATTGAATTTTTATTATTATTACGTGAATTTTATTATTTTTATTTTTATTTTTAATTTAGTAAATAAATGCTGAATTAATTTCCATTTTAAATTTTGAATTTTGATTCAGCACTATTAACGTGGGGAAGCTTGCTTTTTATTATATAGATTTAATAAATAATAAATAAATAGTTTCTACGTACTTTCACCAAGAAGGAACCAAAACTTTCTTCCTTAGTCATGAGCGTTGTTGTGAAGCGCGAAAGTCTGGAAGCTTCGTCCGCGCCTCAGCCGAAGCACTGCGACGTCATTTCCAAACAACTTGTCCCGCTGATCGAGCTTAGTAGCAGTAGTGAGTCGGAATCAGACTCGGATTCGGATTCGGATTCGGACTCGGAGTCGGACGACGAGAATGAGCAAAACCACGCCGTTGAGAGTTCGCGGAATGCGAGTGGTCCGCCGGAGAAAAAGAGGAAGAAACTGGAGGATTTTGGGGTTGTCGTGCCGATGGGGTTTCTGGAACCACTTCCTTCGCCTGAACGTCATCGAGAGGCGCCGATGGGCAAGGCATTGAGTGTGGGATTGCAGAGCTCTAAGCAGTTTTGGAAGGCTGGGGATTATGAAGGAGCTCCATCTGGTGATTGGGACTTTTCTTCAGGTATGCTATCAAGTTTATTAGTGTCAAAGTTTGATTAAGAGGTTTATGTATAAATTCAATTCTGAAAATTAAGTTTTCACTAGTTATGGTTTAATTGATTCTGAATTCAACGTTCCAAATGGAGACTAGTGATTCCTCGACAACTTGGGTTAATCAGGGTGTTGTTTGTGTTTGGCTTGGCACAGTACAGAATCTGACATTTGTGGAAAGATTTTCATTGTGATTAATTACCTTGTTAATCAGCTTACATATAATAAACGCACACCAACAAAGAGGATTTACCTACAACTAGCTAATAGTACGATACTTGAATGTAGGAAATAATTAACCAGTTAAGGACTAACAGTGTTAATTACATTGGTAGGTAGAAGTGGGCTGTATTTAACAGACAAATGAGGAATAAACTGTTGGTTAAGTTTTCTATTTTCTCTTGGCAGTATGAAAGAATAGAAATGAAATTACTGTGAAAACTTTTGAGGCTGTGAAACTTTATAAAGTATTGGATTACTACTATTAACTTTTCAAAAAGGATATTCATAATGGTCTTTTCTGGGGTTTGTGATTGGATATTTCAACTCTAGCTAGCATTTACCTGGAATTGCAAGATGAAGAAACTATGATTAATGTGGTTTGGCTTCGAGAATATTTTCAATTTTTGGCTACACACACGTCTTTAACCAAGTAAACAACAATAGTAAAAGCAGAAGGAATTTTTTTTTGGTCAATGTTTTATTCTATTTTTTATGTTTACGCCAAAACATGAGATATAGAGTTTAGTTTGCAAGGTGCTAGAAGACCAATTCTTCATCACCAAAAGTACTTCCAAAATTCTATCAATTAAACGATAACGACTTGCTTTAAGGAATTAAGAGAAAGCACTTCATTTCTTTATTGTTATATTCATATTCATGTTGCCACCATCTTCAACATTGTCCATGTTAGTGACACATTTTTTAATGTGTTATATTTTGACTACTCGACTTGTATACCACAAAGCATGGTCTTGACACTAGGGATTGTGAGTTATTCTATGGTACTGAAAATGCTCACTATCTCATATTTCTTATGAATGTGCAGGTGGTGTGGATCGTGTCAGAGTTCATCCCAAATTTTTACATTCCAATGCAACCAGTCATAAGTGGGCTCTTGGAGGTAAGTTTACCACTCTGTGTATAGATCGTGATTATAAGTGTTTTTATACAATACCTTTCTTCTTGGCCTCTTTATAAGTTTCTCATACTATTAGTGACTTATATTCATTTTATTTGCAGCATTTGCAGAACTTTTGGACAACTCATTGGATGAGGTAGTTTATTTCAAATACTTTCCGTGTGATGCAGAGGACGTGCATTCTCTATTTCAGCGTGCCAATAGTTTTTTCTGCTTTTGGTGTCAGGTATGCAATGGAGCTACATATGTTAATATAGATATGCTTGAAAGTAGGAAGGACGGAAGCAGAATGTTGCTGATTGAAGGTATTTAGTGATCTCTCTTGTAATCTGGGCTTACTATAATCATGTAGTCTATCATGTTTGCGATTTTTGGAATGGGAAAGAAAGCAAAATTGCTACAGAATTATGCTGCTCTAGCTCTTTTTGGGGGGTCATTTTTTAAAAGAGGCAGTCTTCTATTTTTTTCTTTTTTTTGACGATAAGATTGAGAACCAATTCTTTTGCTTGTGGCATGAAATTAACTTTTTGGCTTTTCTTTGCACCTCTGTGAGGAATTTAAATATATTTCTTTATTCTTTTTAAGAAAATTTTTTTGAAGGAGTCTTAAGCTAGTTTGTATCTGCAAATGACAAAGCGGTAATACAAAGGATAAAAGGAAACACAGAGTTTCAAAGAAAAAACTTGGATGACTTTATTACAATGAAGATAATAAGAATTTTAGTTTTCCGCCCTTTAATAATTTTAAACAAAAAGTACTACTGTAATACAAAGCCCTTTTAGGTAAAATTTGAGTTATTAGCAAAAATCATAGCTATTTTCCCCATACAGACAAAATGAAACATTTATGTCTGTATTTACTACAAAATGATATTTGACTCTGGGAACTTTCTTGAAATGGCAAAAGTGCTTATTGCAAGGCCAAAATGATGGAATTTGGCCAAAATTTGATGTTGTTTTGGCTGTGAGTTTTGATCCCCCTTCTGAAAAAAAGTTCAACGCCTTATTTGCCTTATTATTCTGACTCCGTCCTGTAGTAGCAGGGGACCTTTTGTTGTAGGGGCAGGAGTTAGTGTCTGTTTTTTGTACCATAAAAAGTCTCAGAGATATTCATATTGCTTTTTTATAGTTTTTGGTTACCCCATACAGGATATTTTTGGCTACTTTGTAGATTCTTGTTCCACTTTATAGTTATTCTACTTTCACAATACTTATGTCCAGTTCCTTATGTGAGATTATTTGCAATTTTATGATTATATCATCTTGAGCTTAGAAGTGAGGATCATGGATTGATAGCATCTTGAGCTCAGAAGTGAGGATCATGGATTGATAGTGTGTCAGCCAAGTGCAAAGAGATTAGGAGGGGGTTTATAAAGTCTGAATAGGAGGTTAGCATGCCTTTCTGTGAAAATCTTTGAAATGCTGCTTTTTATGTTCTGCTGGATTGAGAAAGTAAACAAGAGACATACTGATGATATTATTCCCGCCATTACTAATATTACTTTTTGGTAGTACTGTGAAAATCACTATCATTACCATTGTAACATATTACTACTGTCATGAGGTCCAGCTGGAAGGTATTACAACTCAAAACTTGAAGATTGAGCTAAGGGGATTGGTTTCTACAAACTCTTGGAACTTTTTTTTTTTATAATAACTCTTGGAATCTGCAACAGTAATATTCAAGTGCTTGATTTCTATTAAATGTAGCTTGATGTCTGAATTCGCTGATTGGTGGAAATAAACATCAAACAACTGTTATTGTAAAGATTACATACTAGGTGTGAAGAAGAATCAAAGAGGGGAGGATGGTAAACCCAAGAACCACGTTGTGGATTTTGTGTGTAATTAGTGATTATTAATTTTGTTGATGTTTTAACGGTATAAATATTCTTAGCTCTTCTGCTCATAACTTTTTTTATGTATGATCAAATGGTCTTTTGATGCTTTATATTTTCCAGACCTCTTTGTGAAATTTGAGCATCCTAAGAGCATGTTATACATTATGTCATTTTTAAATTGTCTAAGGAGCTTGTAATTCTGAAGATCCTTTCTCATGCTTTCTTTTGAGTAACAAACGCAATGTGTTTTAGGTACTGCCTTATTAAAATGAGTTTATCTTTTGAAGTTTCTTTTTCTTCCTCTTGTAATAATAAGCATAATATCTTTAGACATTCAAGAAACTCCATTTTGTGTATGTTTGATAACCTGTATCTCTTCCATGATTACCTTTAGTGCCATTTGATTCTTAAACTGCCTTGTGGAGTCAGTATCTGTATAACACAAAGACTAAAGACTCTGACAGAACAGATTCTTTGTAGCAAATTGAAATGATGGCAGTCAATTTGCTACAAAGAATCTGTTCCGTGAACTGAGTCAGGTCAGTGAACTGAGAGACTGCATTATCTAAAATAAGAAAAATAAAGATTTAATATTGCTCTTTTGAGCGGAGAACAGCCTTCTTTTATTTTTAATTTCTTCAGTTTTGTTGGTTCTATTCATGTGTATTTGTGTGTTTCACGCTTTTCATTTGTTTGGTCATATGGATTGATACATTTTCAAGGCTGGGAGTTATGTTTTCTACTGTTGCAAGAATAATTTTTCCAATTCAAAGTTGTTGCTATTGTGTTCATGATTTTCCATGTCTTTGGATTCTTTTTTTATCTGCTTTGCTGCAGATAATGGTGGTGGCATGGATCCTGATAAGATGCGGCACTGCATGTCTCTCGGTTATTCTGCAAAATGCAAACTAGCAAACACTATTGGACAATGTAAACTGGTGCTCTTTTAGTGGAAATATTTTTCAGATCAGTTTATTACTTAGTTGCAGAATGCATTGTAATATATATCCTATTTTTGTTAGATGGCAATGGATTTAAGACAAGCACCATGAGACTTGGGGCAGATGTTATTGTATTCTCTCGATGTTTTGGAAAAGATGGAAAAAGGTTCGTCTTTAATTCGTTTATGAATGTGTCTTCTGTGCTGTGCTTTTAAATGCTTAATACAAAGGCAACTCTGAATTCCATTATGTCATAATTTGGATTCTGGAGGTGACTGAATAGTTGCTTTGCCTGGCCCATCAAACTTTGATGATTTTTTATAGGGATAGCAAAAATCCATGTCTGGGCAGGATTTTACTAGGCCCAGACCCAGGAAAAACCTGAACTTCTCTATATTAGGTGTGGATCAGGTTCTACCCATGTGGGTAAAGGCACCCAGATTGCTTCCCAGACTTTGTATTTGATGAAAGTCCCTTAAAAGAGGGTATTTGGTATTCCTTTCCACACATATTTTCACTTTTCGAAACTCAGAATGACAAAACATGTTTGGCAAGGTGTTTTAGGGAAATGATCCAATGGTTCAAATGGTGATTTTTCCTTTTGTGAATAAAAGGAAGCGAGAAACTGACTATAGAAGCTTTTAGCATGTCTACTATTGTTTCTCCAATAGTTTTTTTGAATTTGTTTATAAAAAGAAGAAATGATGTTTGTTTTAGAATTTGAAAACATGTCTAGTAGTACGTTTTCAAAATTGCAATCTAAAACTGAAAACAGAGGAAATATGTTTAATAGAACATTTAAATAGGGGACTGTGGGACAAAATATGAAAAAAAAAAATGGTAAAAACAATATTAAGCTTCCTCCTCTTTCTCTATGCCAGGGAATATCCTCTCTGTTTTTCTTCATTTTACATCATTAAATGTAGCGCAAAGAGGGGAAAAAAAAAAAAAAGAAATGTAAGACACTGATAGTAGTCAATTAAATGGTTACATGGGTTTGGGTTTTTCCACCATCCCTAATTTTGCTTTGTAGAACTAGTGTTGTCAGCTCTTTTTTTATTTTTTATTTATCAAAGATAAAAATCTTCATGAATTTATTAGCACACATATTTATAACTGTTATTAGACAAACAATATAAGATCTTGTGTTCCAGGAAAAAAGAAGAAAAAGGAGAAGAAGAAGAAGATGAAAGATATGTTATTAAACAACCTATTTTATGTTTCAAAAGATAAATAAGAAGGGACAGCCATTTTTGTATTTATAAAATCGTGTGGTCAGTTGCTGGATCACAACATTATTTATTAATTGAAAATAAAAAAAAAAAACATGGAGCACACTTTTGATAAAAAAAAAAAAAAATTTGATATACATCCAAGTCCTAACTTTGACATATTCAAACCAAAGATTTGCTAATATGGTATTTGATTAAACATTTTGCATTTCCTGTGTTTTATTTTGTCTGTTTTAAACTAATTGAATTTTTGCTGTTGCATTTAGCCCTTCACAAAGTATTGGACTGCTGTCTTACACATTTTTGAGGAGCACGGGGAAGGAAGATATTGTAGTTCCCATGGTAATAGCAACAGAAAGTTTTTATATTCGTTTGACTATGTCACTTATATTGATTATCCTTTATGCAAGTTCATCTTTTTCTATTTGGATTAATCAATTTGTTTTATAAGATTAACCCTATAAGGTTTTAATGTCCGCAAATATGACATTATGTGTTTTTAAGCCTAAATTATTGTTGCTGACAATATTTTTAGTGACTCTCTCTCTCTCTCTCTCTCTCTCTCTATATATATATATATATATATATATATCTTTTAGTTGGATTGAGGTTTTCTATGATTTCTTAGTGTGATTGTTCTATGCATGTTTATGGTTGTTATCTTGTGATGCGACTCTGGTAACATATTTATTGTTTGTGGTTTTGTATTGAACCTTCAATATATAAGAATATTCCTAAAGAATCTGAGATTTGGGATCTATTCATCGCTATTTCTTGTTGCTTGATTGTTAAATTCTCAGTTTTTGTACTTTCTATAAATTCATATTTTTTATTGTTTCATGGCAAACTGTAGTTACCCGTAACTATGGTCTGCTCATAATATTAATTTTGATACTAGTGTGTTGATTGTGAAGTGTGGTTCCTGTATTTTCTTATTGTTTTAAGTATCCATGGAACCTATGTTCACATCATACACTTATGATGATTGTTCTGTTCATTGAAATGAAAAGCTTGACTATGAAAGGAGTGGGCATGAATGGAAGAGGATAGTTCGATCTTCTCTTGGTGATTGGAACAGAAATGTGGAAACAACAATCCAATGGTCTCCATTCTCCAATAAAGAAGACCTGCTCCATCAGGTGATTCAGTTTGCATTTTGCATCTTGTACAGAGTGTAATTGTGATGATTACTGATGCTATATTCTTTTTGTGAACTAAGCTACATAACTGTTTGTTTTTGTGTTTGGGTTCATGGCCCCGGTTGTTGTCAAAATATGACTGTTTGTGACTTTGTTGCCTTCTGTACTTTTGTAGTTTAATCTGATGAAAGATCATGGGACACGCATAATCATTTACAATCTTTGGGAGGATGATCAGGGGCTTTTGGAACTCGATTTTGATGCTGATAAACATGTGCATGGCCATTCTCCTTAATCTAATTCTGGATCACTTTCTTTGTTTTGTTATTGAATTTGAATGATACCCCAAACTTTTCTCTTGGAAGGTAATTTTCATGATGTATGATTTGGCAGGATATCCAGCTTAGGGGGGTCAACCGAGATGAGAAGCATATACAAATGGCAAAAAAGTTTCCAAATTCTAGGCATTTCCTGTCTTACAGACATTCATTAAGGGTAATTATTCCAATTTATGCTTTTTTATTATCAAAATGATTGAAATTTCTGATCGTAAAAGTTATTAACATGACTATTAATTCTTGTTTGACCATTTGCTGGTGAAAGTCCTAAACAATTCTATGCAATGCGAGTCATTACATCTGACTAAGTGATGTTATTTAGAAATTTATGTCATCATTGATTCATGAAGTGCTTGGGGAACATAATGCATCAGTGAGGAGAATATAATCCATCCAGTGATTAAATATGTTTAAGAATGAGTATGAATAATGAGATTAAGGTTATGAAATAAAAAAGATTTAGTTCTTTGATTTTTTTTTTATAATATGTTCCTTGTCAATTTCCAGAGTTATGCTTCTATCCTCTACCTAAGGCTTCCTTCTAGCTTTCGGATCATTCTCCGGGGAAAAGATATTGAGCACCACAATATAGTGAATGACATGATGATGTCTAGGAAGATTACATATCGGCCACAGCCTGGACCAGATGCAATCCCGAAGGATTTAAATGTAATGCTTCACAGTGAACTTTCATGTGGCTATGGTTATTGTATGTGTTAATTTGATGTTGACTACACGCAACTGTTTTCATCAGATGGCCGCCGATGTTACTATTGGGTTTGTGAAGGATGCAAAGTATCACATTGATGTTCAAGGGTTCAATGTTTATCACAAAAATCGACTCATCAAGGTTTGTCATGCTTTGATTTCTAATTGGTATGGCATCAACTGCAGCTTCTTGTTAATGTAGCATTTTTTCCCACAAAGATTTATCGTTTAGTACTAGTTTTGCTATATTTGCATGTGTTTGAGTTTGGGTTCACTAAACCAGGTGAGCATGGTTTACAAAGATTAGTACCATTTGCTGTGGTGGTTATTATATGTTACAGGTTGTCTGCACTGTTTATTGGCATCACAAGTCACTAATACAAGTGAACTTGATTATTTTACATTGATTTTGAATCGTTGTTATAATAGAGATGAATTGTTATTTTTCAAGCTGTTGGTGCATGTGATGTCAGTTTGATATTTACTTTCATCCAAGTAGTACCTTCTATTTTTTGAGGATTAGGTTGGTTTTCCTTGGTGCTTTTTTAATATTCCTCCGCTTCAAAACTCTTTTTCCGTCTTTCCATTTTTGGACATTCCAAAGTTTTTTTTCCATGTTAGAAAACATTTTTTTCCCTTTCTAAAAGTTGTCCATAACATTTTCACTCTATCTTATCCCTATTTTTTTTAATAGGGACAGGTTGGAAAAGTCAAACTCAGACGCATATAACCACAATGCTGATTTTCTCTTATTTTACCTATTCAGAAGATCGTTTTTTTCAAGACTTTTTTGCATATTGTAACACATTATCCATCATGTTAGTTGAGTTTCTCTTGGGACTTCGTTGATTAGTATTCCTAGAACAGTTTTGGCATATATTAAGACATCCTTAGGTCTGGAGAATCTTTATAGTTTACCTCTCATAGTATTTGGTTGTTTCCAAAATCTTTTTACATTATTCTTACTAGAATTTGGGTTTTCAGCCATTTTGGAGGCTATGGAATGCTGCTGGAAGTGATGGCCGTGGAGTTATAGGTGATTGTTTCTGCATTGAAGTCACAAGTTTCTCTTAATAAGTTTACTTTAGTTCACTACTGATGCATCTCCATCACCGTGACAGGTGTCTTAGAAGCTAATTTTGTTGAACCAGCTCACGATAAGCAGGGGTTTGAAAGAACAACTGTTCTTGCAAGACTTGAAACACGGTTAATACAAATGCAAAAGGAGTACTGGTCAGTGGTGCTTGTTTTTGGTTTTAATTAGTATCTATTGGCTCTGGGTTCCTGAGTTGTTTCTGAGGTTTCACTCCTACTTCATATAGGTCCGAAAATTGTCATCACATTGGATATGCACCAAGACGTAAGAAGAAACATGCAAATGGGTCTGAAGATATAGGTATATTCCTGTACATCTAGGATTATCTGCCACTCTTAACAAAATCAGCTCTTACTATTTGTAAGCCACTTCCATCTTTCACTAACATATCTAGACTGCATAGAAACCTCTCCTGATTGTCATCCACGGGCGTCTTCTCTATCAAAGAGGAGTTCATGCCCTAGCGGCAAGATAGCACATTCATCATATTCAGACAAATGGCAGTCGCGCTCAAATCAGAGTCAGGAAGGAGAAGAATCTGAAAGATATCCTGAAACATTAAATGGTAAAAATCAGAACAGACATGTGTCAACGAAAGGAAAAAGTATGATGAAGCCTGGTACGAAGCATTCTAAGTCAGATTCACCTTCTGTAGAGGATGTCAGTGATGATGACAGGCATGTTCCACTACCTGAGGGTGGAGCAAATGGTAGTAGTAAAAAGATATTCCCAGCCGACAAATATTTTGCGAAAGATGGGTGGCACAGGAAACGTCCTTTATCATGCTTGGAAGATGGTGAATCTCAACAAGATGATGCTGCAGGTGGAAGTTCAGTTCGACCATTCGTGCAATTGCAATCAAAGGTTAATTTCAAGCTTTCTTCCTCTTCAGCATCTCTCTTCTCTCTCTGTTGTGTCCATGTGGGTGTCTTGCGTTATAGTCTTTGAGTTGTGTCAGTTTGACAATGTATCCTTAAATAAAGAGTACTGCATGGCTGTAGGTATTATTTGTGATTTATCTATAGAGGATTTCTGATGGCTTTTGTTTAATTCACAGGGAGGTGATGTTAAATGTGATCTAAGTACTACCCTAGATCAGTTGAAGCAAGAGAATCACAAATTAAAGCAAAGGTTTTTATTTTGCCTTTCTGAAGCTTGATTTTTTGTTTCTAGTGTTTGTTCATTTTATTCATGGACCCATTCCAAATGACATATCTACCTTCCTGTTTTTAGATTAGAGGAAAAGGAAGGAGAGCTTCTAGGTGAACGATGTAGGTGTAGATCACTTGAAGTTCAGGTACATGCCATTTCTATTTCAAATTTTGTTAGTGCTGTATCTTTTTACTCTTCTCTTCAGTTGTTATTTGTTCATTCTTGGCATAGAGGATTCAACAGGATCTGGCTTTTGGCTGTTTCTGCGACCAATGTTATTATTTTTACTTGGGGATATGTTGTGGGGGTTTACCCTCTTCTTTCTTAATGAATCAGTGATTGGTGTAGAAATATATTTAGCCTGGTTTCGTACTTGCTGCCAAATATATATGATGGAAGATGCAGAATTTTTTTTTTCCTTTTCTAAAAACCGATTTTGCATGGTGTTTTGGCAGCTCCAAGATGCACGAAAAAAAATAGAGGAATTGAACAGAGAACAGGAGAGTCTAATTGATATATTCTCAGAGGAGAGGGACCGACGAGAAAGGGAAGAAGAGAATTTGAGGAAGAAGATGAAGGTTAGTTCTCTCACCCACATGCTTTTTTTTTTTCATTTTAAGGCTCTCCAATCCGTTTTCGGAAGAATAGGACAAACTTATGTGAATAATACTGTTATTCCCTGCAGGATGCTTCTAATACTATAGGAGAGTTGTTAAACAAGATTAAGCTGCTTGAAAGGATGAAGACTCCCAGTGGCAAATCACATCGTTGAGAGCAGTAGCACCATCATCGGGATGTGATTTTGGTATCTTCAATCTTTATGATATGGAAGCAGAACTCTATTTTATATGTTTGCTTACAGTAACTAGTGTAGAATAGGTTAGGTAAAAATGTGAAGTTATTGGGGGAGTTTAGCTAGTAAATCATTGAATTTGACGTCTGCAGGTTGGCGTGAGTGCCAAATTTTGTATCAGAATGTTGTCATTCTGATTCTGTACATGTATTGGTCTCAAAGTTTCTGTATGTCTAGTATTTATTTGTCTTTCGGTTTTGCATAGCAAATCTTGCTTTGGGACTATTAACTAAATTCAATTCTAAACTATGGGGTCGTTAGGAAAAGCAGATGAGAGACAGAGAGAGAGAGAGAGAGAGAGAGAATAAATCAGAATCCTGAATAGGTAGTGTTGCAATCTGGGTTAAAACAATATGTTTGCTGTCGTAACTTATAGCCGTAGGACTGGCACTCTATCAATAGTTAGTTATGTTGCATTCGTTGTCAACAGTCTTAAAATTCACAAAGGGATGACTTGAACAAATTGTAATGTACACTTTAAAAAAAAAAAAAAAAGTAAACAGTGTTTTCTATTAAACCATTACTTTCGCTTGAACACAAAGGGACATGGTAATTTGGTTTTATAATATGTTACTTTAGTTGTCTGCATATTTGATACAATGGACGTTGCTTTCCTCAAGCTATATTATTTAAATGAGCATTTAATTTTTTTTTTGCCAATTACTCCTAAATTATTTCTTAGCATGTCAACTTCTGTTTATCTCAATTTTATTTTTATTATCATTATTATTATTGCACCGAACTTGTTGTACCAAACTAGCCACTAAAATAACAAATGTTAGAATAAGGGACAAAATGGTCTTGATTGAAATCTTTTGGACAAAAATGATGAATAATTGAAACTTTCAAAATGCTTAAAACTTAAACACCAAAGATGTAGACTAAGGCAACATTTTTTAGAAGACGAGTAAGTAAAATTTCCACACCAATACACGAAAACAACACGTAATTTTTTTAATTAATAATAATAATAATACAAGTCTCCCTAGTTAAAAAGTTTCTTGAAAAGAAAAATAATGTAGTCAAATACAAATGCCAATGGTCAATCATCTCAACAGTTGAGTGGCGGACATCATCTCTTTATGATTCAAGCCGCAATTGATCTGGAATTTGTTTACTTCGTTTCCATTGTAATAATAATAATAACTAAAACGTCAATCCAGTTTTACGTAATCCAGCCTAAAATGTTTGTTTCCTCTTTTGCATCAATCAATCAATCAATCAATGCTTGTATGACAATTTTGGCAGGACCCTTTAGTTTTTAATCTTCCACTAACTATTTCCTGTTATATGACATCATACTTTGAGCTTTGGGACCCAAATTGCTCTTTCGTTACACACCCAACCTTGGTAGCACTCGTGCACAATTTGGCTCAACATTGATTGACTCGCTTAATGTACCCAAGGATAGTAAATGAACATACGTAGTATCCATCTCTTTTTCTTTTCTTACATGTAAGAGGGAAATGAGAGACTACTACTTTAATGTCAACAAACAATTAGACAATCAAAAGTATTTTTCCAAGGGCAGGGCATTACCACGTTCACCAAAGCATAGATGAATTGGAGGAAGATTATCAATTAATCAAGGGAAGTTGACCCCATAGAACAACATTTAATGGATAATCCAACAAATAATATATCTGATATTGAAAATTTTAGGTCTTCCCGGAAAAAGAAAATACAACCATTTATGAAATGATCAAACCATTTCTCCTCTTTAATTGACCCCCAACGATTTCAAAAGTAACTGTCTGTAACACTCCTGTTACGCTGCCCGAGATGAGCTGCTTGCAAAGCTGTACGTTTTTTGGGTACCCCGAAAGGGAAAATCAATTGCTAGTAAGGAATTTACAGAAATGTCGTTCCATTTGCCTCTCTCTGTGATACCTTATCTCCTCCTTGTATGTCAAATTCACCATAAACATGCTAGAAAAATAAATGTTCATCACACACATTCATGATCTCAAAGTAGCAACTTTGTACGTTTGCACAGTTGAAAACGTCCCTCTAATTTCTGAATCTAATCACAGTTGACAAATTCTCGCATTTCTTCCAGTCCAAGCATATTAGCAACCAATATACCATATAATTAATTCTACATACAAGATATTGCTACACCCGGAAAAGAAAAGTCACTCACCATCCATCGCACTACATGTCTACCCTTTGATCATTTCTTCTTATCACAACCCCACCCCGAACTCACGAGAATACCCTTTACAATATGTGAAATTCCCAATCAGTCCCAAAAAAGGCCAGCTGCCACCACTACCAAAAACAACAACATAAAGCAAAAGCAGAGCCACAAAAATACAGTTGGGCAGCTGTGGGTATATATCAATTATCTGGCTACCTAGTCCTGCTTTTTGAGCTTTATATCAGTATTCTTTTTGGTTATTGTAAGTTGGTTGCTGCTTCCATTATTAAGAACAAACTACGGAGGAAACGGAGAGAGAGTAAAGGAAAGTATTGGCGTACTGAAAAGAGAGCGTGCCGCCATTGACCAGAGGCTTACCATCGTTAACAAGACAGTCATTGTAGCTGAGGCGCTTGAAGATCTTTGGGTTGATGAGATGAGCAGAGCTGAACCAGCCACAGTTGAGGTGAATCCCGGATATATCACAACCAGTTACGCAAACGTTCATGATTTCAACAGTGTACGTGGGTATGCCACTTGGCAGTGGGCCCGTAGGTCCCTGGTTGATAACAATATCTGCTGTAGTGCATCTCTCTCCCCACATTCTGTCTGGTTCCTTCATTGCTGTTGTGGCTGTTTTAATTAAAGCCACATAATCAAACAAAAACAACCGGGACTTTATTCGCTGATCAATTTAGATAGTGAAACGGTATGCTTTTGAACAAGGTGACACGTTTGAACAAAAAGAAACGTTTCGCAAACACAAAATGAAAATTCATTTTCTTCATTTCGCATCGACTCTATTTGCCCTTTATTTTTCGCCACTTGAGTTTAAACCAACCCAAATGCCAGCAAGCAAAATGGAGAATTGCTAATGTGCACATCACACAGAGTGAATGCAATCAATCACCGGAATTGAGCAAAAAGGACCTTAAAAAAGGGGTGATGATAGCTGATGGGATATTAGGATCCCATCAAAAAGATACTCTGAAGAGTTGTGGTTATCCTCTTTGGACCGAGGGGGCCGGGCCATGAAATATAGACCCTAACGGTGCACGTTAGAATCAACCATAACGAAACCAACAGACGTGCGCCGCTAACAATAGTGCAATCGCACGCATCTTAGCCGCGTTTTGATAAGAAAAATTCGTCTTGTTTCAGGACTAACAAAATAAACCAGATGCTGTCTAAGGCAAAAATGGGTGGTTCAGTATATTTACCGTGGCGAAGAAGCTTGCGATGAGTACCGTGAAGCGTCAAGCTGCCTCTTTGTAAGCTCGAGCTAACGTAACCATGGTTAGTGCCCCGATCTTCTGCAACAAAATATTAAAACAAAAACGAATATTGTAAACATATTTTTTATTCACCAATAAAAGTACAAGAACAGGAAGAGAAGAAGAATAATAATTAAAATAACCACAAAAGAGAAACATGAGACCCTCATGTTCCTAACAGACGGGGAAACCAGACCCATATGAACAAAAGCCAAAAACTACAATTATTGAAACCTTATACAAATAAAAGGAATGTTGCGTCTCTACGATTTGCATTATCATATGCATCTCCACACAAAATCTACAATAACAAACCTCCGAGATAGGCAAGAGCGAGAAGCATTGTAAAGACAACAGCCACAGCAAGAACAAAAACGAAACTCCGGTTTATTGCAGAACCTCGCATCGGGATAATCTGTAGCTTACTTTTCGCCGAAACAATAATCGTTGAATCTCTCAAAAAGTTGGAAAGCATTGATAACTCGCTGAGGAAAAGAGTAGCGAGTCACCCTCGCTGTCGTACCTGACACGCCTTCGAATCAACGTTTCTCTCTCTCTTTCTCTCTGCATCAAAGAAAGAGCCATGCTAAGTTATTTAATCACATCATCACCGGTCAAAGAGAAAATAAACAGCCGTCGGATGAGAGACTAGCGGTAAAGATTTAACTTAAAACTACAGAACTCACGAGAGTCGACAACTTTTTAAAGCTTAATAGATAACTGAAAAAAAAAAATTTTGCCAAAATGACGGCGATTAGTACCAGACCTAAAACAAGCTATGGACATTTGCATAGAAGAGGAAACTTTTACCATTTGCAAACACACAGTTTCAAAGTCTCAAGTCTCAATCAAACTGATTTTCATTTTCACTCCCAACTCATTTCATCAAAAACAATGCGTTTTTTTTCTCTAAAATGTTATCATCTAAAGAGAAAAAAATAGATAAATAAACTCCAAAAAAAAAAAAGGCCAAACAGAGAAGCGGAATTTACTGCGTGAGAACGAAAAGTCGACAAAGCGGAGAGTACGCAGTAACAGTACAGTACAAATAATGCAGTGAGATATATATATATATATATATATATATAGAGAGAGAGAGAGAGAGAGAGTTAGCATATATATATATATATATGTATGTACATGTATATGCGTATAAAGCTTGAGGGACAGAAATGGCAGGGAAGATCGCAAAAGCCCGAAATGACAAAACAGTAGAATCGTAAAAGCCGATCACCGATCAAACTCGCATTTATTATTTAACCCATGCATAAACATTTTTAGAGACAGAGAGAGAGAGAGAAATCACCTGTAAGTCGAGGGTTTATCTGCTGCTGTAATGCATAGAAGAACAATCAACACCGATACGCGTGCGTTTTGGTGGAGAGAGAGAGAAAGGATGTTGAGGTTGGACTTACGAGCAGGAGATTGGGTTTTCTCAGTTTATTTGTTTTACAGCGGGCGAAATGAAGCATGCAGGTTTGATTTTGGAAAGAGTGTTTGGTACAAGATCGGCAGTATTGTTGAACGTCGAGATTAAAAAAAAAAATATTAATAATAAATATAATATTTAATTAATATTAATATTTTTTGAAAATTATAAATTTTTTATTAATTATTAATAAATATATATTTTTTAACACATTAATTAAATAACCTCGTGATTAAGAAAACTCTCTCGTGATTTTGTGGTTAACCGTGGTTAAAAAGGCACACGTGGCGAGTTTAAGTGTATTGATTATTGAAAGATGAGATGAGCAGTCACAGCAGAGAGACGACTTCACGTGCGGGTTTGACAGATTAATTCGAATTGGAAATGGAATGAAATGATGTGGGTAAATTTAGGGGTTTTGAACATAATAATATTAATATTAAAATGGAATTGGAATTGGCTGGTGGCTTTATTTTCAATTTCAACGATTCATTCGGCAACACAGCGCGGCAGCAGGTAAAATGTGAAATTAGTAATGATGCTGCAAAAACACCAATGTTTATGTTTATGATTGGATGGATGGATAATTGCATTGCATTTTTTGAAAAAAAAAAATTGAGAGAAGGATTAATTTATAATTACTGAAACATTACATATTTAAACATATAATATAAAATAATCACGTTAAATTTAAAATATTTAATAAAAAATAATTAAAAAAATAACTAGATCGTCATGGAGTACCGTTAACAAATCCCTTGCATTGATCTTGGTCCAAGAATTATAGGAGAGATATCGAGGTTGTTCTGTTTTCAGTAACCAGTCTGCGGCAGTGGCAGCGGCAGGAGCAGAGGTCAGTGATGAGGGCGCAGCCCCCAGGCCTGAGACAAATTGATCGGACGCATGGTAAGGATGTACCCAAAGTTACTGGCCAAGAAACCAAAGCTTAAGACCAATTCAGTTTTCTGTATACCATTCTGGGGTGTTGACCGAAGTCAATGCCATTGTAATTGTTGCTTTCTGGATATTACTATGGACTTCTGTTGGATGGATTTTGTCACTGTTGTTTAGTAAATTTAATCTGATAATATAATGTAATTGTACAAATAATTATATTTTAAAATGTTTGGGCGTCGAGAGAAACTTTAAAAGAAAATCCGAGAGAGAGAAAGTGATAGAGTAATATTTACAATTTTTCATATGTCTCGACTCAAAATAGTTTGGACGATGAGTTTATTTTTAAAAACTCATAATCTAATATAATGGTGCTTCTTGCGTACACGATATTACTAATTAAAAAAATATATAATTTTTTTGTTAATATTTAATATTCGATTAGCAGTGCTAATTAATGTTACGTAAATTTTAAAAATTTTATATTTAAAATATATATTTTTTTATTTGTTTTATAAATTAGTACTTATTTACATATTATTATTATTATTATTATAATAATTAAAATAATACTTCACGGATAATATTAAAGTATTTTAATAGTAATTGTCTAAAACACGTGTTAAAAAAATGTTTCTTAATTAATTCTTTCCAAGGAATTCTTAATGTATATTTGATAAATATTAATTTTTATTTAACAATTAATCTTTCCTAATTATTGACCTATCTATTAACTTAACATTTGATATTTTAAGTTTTTTGGTAAAAATTAAAAGCACATGGGTTAAACTTTTTGGTACCCGCTCACTTTTTTTTTCGTGAATAATTAATAATTTTATTTAAAATAATTATAGTCTAAAAATTATGGCAGCTTAATTTTAAATATATCTTAAAATTATCTATATCTCAAAGCAACTTTGATAATAATACAAAAAAATTATAAATATTAAATATAATTCATTAATTTATTTATCGCTTTTTTAATTTTGAGTATGCGATGAATATTTATTTATTTATAGATTATGGTATTTGACACTTGATGATGAAGACAATCTGGTCATTACAATTTGAATATTAAAAAAAGTTAATCGAGATAACCATGCTTGTCTTAATGCTGTTAATCAATAATTAATTCTGGTAATTACTGTATAATTGTCATTATTTGTGGCCCGAGAATTTTGACTCAGCATTCACCAGATCAGAGATTCTGTCTTCTTTCTCCCTTCCACGCTGTCGGCTTCTGTCTTTTAAGGTTACGACTGCCCACCATGAAAATCCCTGTCCCGCCAATTGGGGTAGGTAGTTCTGTTCTCGCAACCCACTTAAACGAATGGGCCCATTAAGTAATTTCCCAACTCATGATAATTTATCGAATTACTAATATTTATTTATTTAATTTTGACGTTGAAACTGAAACGACCCAAGTTATTTACCTAATCAGGTCGGACCAGATAGAGAAGGACTTAACCCGACCCGAAGGAGAGGCAGCCTTATATAAGGCCCCAGTCAGCTTCTATCGTGGCTGTGCTTTCTTACAGCTACAGTTCCTTATCTTCTTTGACTCGGAAAAATCAGAAAGCGAAAGAGATAACAGGCACCCACAAGAATGGTTGCTACAGTTGCAGGGGTGGGAGTGGGGTTAGGGCTTTCTTGTTCATCAAAGCTTTCTCAGAGTGTTTATTCTTCTTTTTCTTCTTCTTCTGGATCCTACCGTGGTAGCGTCAAAATGACGGTCTCTGTTGAAGAGAAGAAGAAAAATTTCACTTTAAAAAAATCTGAAGAAGCTTTCAATGCCGCCAAGGTGTAATATATATGTTTACGCTTTTTTCATTTTCTTAATAATTGTATTAAATTTGATGTAATGTTATTGTGGATATGTGATACTTGTCATTCGATTGATTTGAAGATATGGGTTAAATTGAAGTTGAAAATTAAATTTCATTTGTTTATGAAGTAATCAAGCCCGGATATTTGAAATCTTGGATTGCTGCTTTTCTTATTTGGGTTTGGGGGTCTCATTGCTAAAGTTGAAATGCTTTCTGAATTCAGTCGGCGGCATAATATTTTTGCGTTTACCAAACTGTAGAGATTGGTGATTTTTATATTTTGATTTTGTGAAGCAAAGTGTGAAATTGGATGAATGTTGCTTTCAGTTATGCACGTAAACTTCTTATAGAGCTGGAAATGCTAATGAGAAGTTAACTTGTATTTAACAATCTCTTGATGATTTTAACATTGCTTGATCTCTAGCTTTGGAGCTCTAATGGCATTACTTAAATATGTTTTCCTGAATATCTGAGCCTTTCACAAGTTCTCTTTGCTGTAACGATATCAATTTAAAGTAATTAATTCTGGAAATCTGTCTCTATTGCCATTTCTCTAACAAAATTCTGAACCAGCGTTGGTACTAATCCATTTTTCAAAGTGGTTAGAGCCAGTTCTAGGTATGTTGAAATTGTTCTAGGCCTCATTTGCGTTGAACATATGATTACTAGGAGTGGATAGTACGCTTGATTTTGTGGCCCTACTGGTGTGTCATTTGTAATAATGAAAATTGATTGCCCAAATTTATTCTTGGAAAGTACTTAGAGGCCAAGGCTTACTGTTTCTTCTATTTAAGCTGCATTGTTTCTTTCATATGCTTAATGTTCAATATGTTTTTATTTTGTCAACTTTTAACTCAAGTAACAATTTTGGTAGGAATTGATGCCTGGAGGTGTGAATTCACCTGTACGTGCCTTTAAATCTGTTGGCGGACAACCTATCTTGTTTGATTCTGTCAAGGGCTCTCACATGTGGGATATCGATGGCAATGAGTACATTGACTATGTTGGATCTTGGGGGCCAGCTATAATTGGTCATGCAGACGACAAGGTTCTATTCTTCTGCCAATAATCTAATAAAGTGTTCATGATTTCAGTATTCACAAATGTTGTGCCTTGGTGAAAAATAGCAGTGCCTCAATCTTTGATTTAGCAACACTAGTCAGTAGAATTAATTGAATTGAATCTTGCTATGGAAATCGAGTGATAATTATGTTCAGAACCTGCAATAACAAGAGAATCCTGAGACAAATCCTGTCTTAAGGGAGCAAACAAGGGTTCTGCCTTGCAGCTGGTTTCTGTTTTCTGCTGCAAGAAAATTTTAACTTCTATGATACTTGATTCTCTCTGCTACCTTTGCTGTTGCTGTAGATTTTGGGTAAAATAACTTTCTTTGATATCTCAGTTTCTTGATAATGGTGGATCAATCCTTTTTTTTTTTTTTTTTCCTTCCACTCAATTCAGTAGTTTTATTGCACAACCCACCATCTTACTCTCAAGTTACCTGTAGGTACTTGCAGCCTTGGCTGAAACTATGAAGAAAGGAACCAGCTTTGGTGCTCCTTGTCTTCTAGAGAATGTTCTGGCAGAGATGGTAATCTCAGCTGTTCCAAGCATAGAAATGGTACGTTTTGTTAACTCAGGCACAGAAGCATGCATGGGTGTACTTCGCCTGGCCCGTGCCTTTACTGGGCAGGAGAAGATCATTAAATTCGAGGGTTGTTACCATGGCCATGCTGATCCATATTTGGTCAAGGCTGGTAGCGGAGTTGCTACTCTAGGGCTCCCTGATTCCCCCGGTGTCCCTAAAGGAGCTACCTATGAAACACTAACAGCCCCCTACAATGATATCTCAGCTGTGGAAAATCTTTTTCAGAAGAACAAGGGAGAGATTGCTGCAATTATCCTTGAACCTGTTGTCGGAAATTCTGGCTTTGTCGCTCCTAAACCGGACTTCCTTAATGCCTTACGGCGGCTCACCAAAGAGAATGGTGCTCTCCTGATCTTTGACGAAGTCATGACTGGATTCCGTTTGGCTTATGGTGGCGCTCAAGAGTATTTTGGCATAACTCCTGATTTAACAACTCTTGGAAAGATCATTGGTGGTGGTTTACCAGTTGGTGCGTATGGAGGGAGGAAGGATATTATGGAGATGGTGGCTCCGGCAGGACCAATGTACCAGGCTGGGACCTTAAGTGGGAACCCATTGGCAATGACAGCGGGGATTCACACCCTGAAACGGTTGAAGGAGCCGGGAACTTATGAATACTTGGATAAGATCACAAGTGAACTTACTAAAGGCATCATCGATGCTGGAAAGAAGGCTGGGCATGCAATTTGTGGAGGGTATATAAGCGGGATGTTTGGATTTTTCTTTACAGAAGGGCCTGTCTACGATTTTGAGGATGCTAAGAAGAGTGACACCGCAAAGTTTGGGAGGTTCTACCGTGGAATGCTGGAGGAAGGTGTATATTTCGCACCTTCACAGTTTGAGGCCGGGTTTACAAGCTTGGCACATACATCTGAAGATATTCAACAAACGATAGCAGCCGCAGAGAAGGTTCTCAGGCAGATATAGAGCTTTTCTTGTATCTTAAAAAGTCTTCATTTATTTCTTGCCTTTACTCTTTTCTCTTTTCTATTGCACGACAGCCCATTTTGTAGGTGAATTTGCATTTTTTTTAAATTGTTAACCTTCCTTCCCCCGAGCTGTTGTATGCGTGAGTTACAGAGGATCTCTTGTATTTTGGCAGCTGTTGAGTGAATTATTACTGTTAAAGCCTACTTGTGATTTCAGCTGGTACATTCTTTTGCCTCAAAACTGTTTCTGAATTCTCTTGCCAGACCCAACATATTTTACATTGAATACAATGTCAATAGTAGTACACATGAAAAATTAATACCTGTATTATGTCACTCCATAAGGGTCTTTCAGGCCATGGCAGTACCAAATATAACATATTCAACATATATAATTCATCATTAAGAGAGCCATTTCACTGAACATTGATTTCGGATCTGTCTTTACATATAGTAGCCTATACAGCTGCAGTAACTGTCACAATAATTGAAGCTATTCAAAAAGAAATGAAAAAGAAAAAGCATATCATCCAACTCCACTCAGCACTTGTACACATGAATACAGCGACAACGAAGATGTATGCCTTGACAAAATGTTTCCGTACCTAAAACATTGAGACCAAGGTAAACAATTTTGCAACTCTAAATTTTTTCCTTCACAATATGGAACAGGAGCAGACAATTTTTCTGGGTGAATCATCAATCTTCTTTTCTGTTCAAATAAACCATCATGGTTATGTCAGAATATGAATCTTTTAGCAATAAGCCTGAAGAGGTTATACAATAAATTCAGAGGCCCAATCTATGACATTAAAGGAGACAAATTCAGTGGATCAAATGTCAATTGCTAATGAACTTTGATTTGTAAGTGCTTTTGGCCCCCCAAAAGATAACAAGTTGTAGGACAAATTCAGTCCCCAACTATATCAGCAATACGAGCTTGGCAATCACAAGACATTGCTTCTAAAGTTCATGGTGATCAACAGAAGAAATGGGGTTTCTTAAGTCAGGGAGCAATAATTCAGTCCAAGTATGAACTAAAAACACAAACACATACACACTAGTGCGCGCGCACATGCATGCACACGCATGCACACACGCACACACGCGCACACATAGAATACATAGATTTGGACTTGTGAATAACATATTCCATTCCAAGTGCATAGGATAAACATCAATTGGTCAAAATTCAAATTTTTCATTCAAGTAAAATGTTTTTAATGAAAAAACACCACACAGTATGATGGGTTATGAAATATCACCTGAGGAAATCATAGCTCAACACTAAAGAGAGAAGAAACATATCAGACTATTCATCATATCGGGTGGTCCAATCAAGTTCCACCATTGCTCCCAAAATGGTCTAATCACAGCCCAAATGATCAATAGATAAGAAGAAACTAAAAGCATCTATCATTAGTGCCATCTCTTCACCTCTTGGGTCAGGGCTGCAACGATCTAACTTGTGATTTTGTTCTGACTACTTATCATAACATCTAAATTTGGGTCCTTGTCTTCTCATGTTAAACCATTCAAATAACTCATGTTACATCATATATATTTTCAACCATGAAGTTCTAACAGTTCTGACTTCCATATCTACCTCATCGCTATATGATTCTACTGTTATTAGCAAATAGCAAGCAGTATTCCAACAAGAACAAAAAGTCACTGGAATAATGTAAAACCTTTACCCTGAAACAGGGTACCACAATATAAACATTGTAGATATAATACACAATTAGGTTATCATAAAATCCACAGGCAATCTCGGCTCTCAGTTTGTCATCCACATATGAGGTCCACATACTATTTATGTCAGTGCGAGTTTTCAAATACCATTCCTTTTTTTTTTTTTTTTTTAATCTGCTCACAGCTATTAAGCAAAACTTCAGACAACCAAGGGCCAAAAAAAAAAAGAACAAAAATAGATGGAAATACCTGTTTTAGTCTTTGCTAGAGATGGCTGTACAACGACATGCATTATAATAACGCCTCCTGGAACCTCACCATAAGGTATTTTACACTGACCAACAGTCTTGTTATTCTCCAAGATTTTACCAGAGCTTATCAATTTGATTTCATTTACTGCCTTTGGCACAATTGTCTTACCTAAGTAAATTATTTTTAGAAAAAGAATAAGAAAGAGCACATAAGAAGATAATGAGAAGAGCAAATAAAACAGACAAATTTGAAAAGAGTTAGTCCAAATGAATTCAACTAATTGATTTCACTTTATCTTCTAGTTCAATAAAGTGCCTATAGCAAATCAAAGTTACCTATATGGAGATATTGGCCAACACCACACACTAAAATATGATTCAGATATAATAATTAAAGCATTCATTCGTTGAAAGGTTTAATTTCAAGGAAACAACATAGAATTAACCCACCCCAAATAATTGTGATTCACGACTACAGATTTTGTCAAGTTTCTTTGCACATTAAACTTCTACCCATTATTGTGAACAAGAAACACTCGTTAAAATTGGAAGCAAAGCTCCCGGTTTCTGGGAAAGACCTCGACTTTGAGTCCGTACTACTCACCTTCTACTCCAATTTATTCAAACAAAGCTTCATATAGTTGCTCCGATTACAACAAGAACACATTTCTAACAAAACAGACTAATTTTCTTCCTTCCGACTTTGCTCTGACACAAAATGAAGCCGACTCATTGAGCTCAACCCAAAGGGAACAATCCGTTTTGCATAAATCTAAAACAAATCTTCGTCTTCACATTTAAAAGGCAATTCAAACAGTTCATAACCAGTTATAGGCATAGCTTTAACATTTACCAATTATTGGTCTAAATTAGGGAACATAAAATTCCATTTCTTTTACTATCATATCTCCCAAAATTTTGGCCAAATTATCAGAGATAATAGAATCCCACGCGAAATTTTGATTAACCTTTGGGCCAATCCGAGACGATTCGCTGCTTAAGCACGTCGACGGTTGATGCCGCCGCGTAACGGAAGGGACCGATATCGGACCCATCATACAATCTGAACTTTATATCAATCAATTCTTCGTCCGGCATTTGATTCAGTTGACTTAAACTTCTCCTCGTACCAACCGATCAATTAATTCCACGTCAGTGAACCCTCCGGTATCCAGCTCAGCAGATCTTGGCCCTGAATTTTCACAATTCAAGAAAAGTATTAAAGCTGGTCAATTACTGAATTATAACTCATAATTAATCACGGATTGCTAACAATCAAAAGAAGAAAAGTTATTTACGAAATAAACGTGATATCGTAAGCTGGCGATCTAGCTAAACGAACAGAATTTCTTTCCTTTTTCTTGTTATGGTTGTTGTGAGAAGATCGGCGTTTGTTGTGCTGGTGAGTTGACGAAGAAAGTGTTGACAAAGCACCCGATACTCAAAACGATACTTTTGCGGGCCGAGGAAGCTACTAATCGACGTCGTTTAGACCGAACGACGCCGTTTAAAACGTTTGCCGTCTACGTATCACTATCTGAGTCCTAAAATTTGAAACCGTTAATAATAATATTATAAAAATTTTGTTCGTTATAAGACATCATGTATCATAAAAAGTTGTATTATAAATTTACGAATATAACCTTACATGTCATCTTGTATACAAATGATATTGGCAAGACACAACCCGTGTTGTTATACTTAATTGCGAATGATTTGAGTACAGGGGTTTTATGGTAAATTTATAAACTATTTTGGATAATCATATAAATTAATACGAGTCAAAGGATCTATATGCAATATACCTATTTTTGAGGAATATCTGGCACAAATCGCAGTTTTTCAAGTGAGACGAAAAACATCATCAAATAAAATGAAGAGAAAGAGAGAAGCAGCCAACAACGACAGTGGTATGGAGATTGTTTGGCAAACGCCGGCGAATCCACCGGAGAAACACGACTATATATTTCGTGATGGTAAATTAAATTTGTTTACTTTCAATTTCAATTAATTAGACTCTGATTTTTTTTAAAAAACTATGAAAAATCAAAATTTGGCGGGAATGTGCAGGGAGGCGCCACGTCAGACCGTATTACTTCGAATTCATCTCTCATGTTAGTCCTCTTTCCGTTGGTCTCTGTTATTTCTACTTCGAGTTAGTAATACCTAAAAAAGAGTAAATGCGAAATGTGTGATTTTTTTTTTTCTAAAAAAAATAACCCTAATTACACCCTACCAACGGTTTAAGTTGATTTCTTTTGTTAAGAATGTTTCCAGGTTAAGAATCGCTGGGCGGGAAAAACAATAGTTGATTTGTTCGCAGAAGAGTTCAAAGGCCGCCCTTATGATTACTATGTATGTTTACTTCGTTATTGAACTTAATTTCCGTTTTCTTGGTCTAATAGTGTAATGAAGCTTGTGTTACTGAATTCAGTAATTTATTTAATGCCCGTTCTTTATATGTTTCCCTCTATTAATTGAGCTTAATATCAACTTTACTTTATTTCTTTGCAACTTGATTGATATTAAGTCTTTAACATTTGGTTGGATATTACAAGTGAAACAAATGAGGCATTGTTGATCAGCATTTTTGGATATGTGCCTGATTTTTTATTTCATTGTTCATCTTTTAATTAGCAGTTTAGCTTATGAATCATATGTTGAACACTGTAGGTTAGTGCTGTCAAATGTGGACGGATACAAGTTGATGGAGAGATGGTGCCAGTTTCGTACATAGTAAAACCCTCACAAAAGATTAGCCACTTCTTACACAGGTTTCTTTTGCTCATTAAGTAGCAAGAGGAAATTTTCTTTTAATTTAAGTGTTTTTTTCATGCTTGAATGTGGTGTTGATTTGAAATTTTGATCTTTTATTTTCTTTTTCATGATTGAAATTGTAATTTGAGATGTTATCAAACTTGCAACTGATGCCACAAGGGTTGTAGGCATGAACCACCAGTGATGGCTTTGGATGTCTTAATTCTTCAGAAAGAACCGGATGTATTAACTGTTTGCAAGCCACCATCTGTTCCTGTAAGTCAGTCGTTATCGCTGATGTGTTTCTTTTGATATTCTGCTGTCAATGTAAAAATTCATGTTGGAATTTATTATTCTAGTCAGGCACATATGACTTTTTTTATTCTTGTTGCATTTCAACTTCTCTCTCTCTCTCTCTCTCTCTCTCTCTCTCTCTCTCTCTCTGTATGTATGTGTTTGCAGTGTGCATGCATTTTCAGTTTAGGGTCTATCTCATGTTAATATTATGATAACTTCAAGGAAACCTCACTGGATTCATGGTTAATTACTATTTACTTTTATAATTTCTTATATTACATACCTTCTTATAAATTACTGCAAGCATACTTTTGTATATCACTAAATGTGGCAAAGCAAGTTTACTTGTGTATCTGCATATTTTGTCACTGCATGCATGGTGTTGCAATTAGAAATTCCATCCATTAGATAGAGATTTGGAAGGAACCTGGAAATCTTTGTAGTTTTGGTTGTTTTGTTTTAGTGAGCTGTGCATCAGCTGTCAACCATGTGATGGAAAATAATACAATTTGTTTAATACATGGATGTTGTGTGACTATTGCACTGATCTAGATTATTATCATTAATAGGATGATCAAGTTTTCTCATGATGTAGTTTTCCCCCTAGTTCATGATTGGAAAACCCCGAAAAATCTATACTTTTGCCTTATCTGTTATCTAAGGAAGATAGCATGAAGTTCATTCCACTCCACAGTTTGATATGAATTTGCCTCTTTTACTTTCACCTGTTATAATTCTGAGTTCTTAATGTCATATAGGTGCATCCATGTGGTCAATATCGAAAGAACACAATTGTTGGAATTCTTCAAGCAGAGCATGGCTTGGCACCTTTATTTCGTATCCGAAAATGTAATACCTTGGAAGCAAATACTGCAACAGTAAATGAATCATGTTGTTGTGTTTCTACTTTTTGATTGAAAATTGAATTATGTTTTTATGTAACTAAATCTATTTCCCTTTTTAATTTAAGCTACAGTTAGGTTTTTTTTGTACTTTCCTTGACACATTTGTATTAGCTATTCATCGACTAGATCGTCTTGTCTCCGGACTCCTTATCTTGGCTAGGAATGCTTCTAAAGCTGATGTTTTTAGGCAACAGGTAAGCCTTCACTGTGTATTGCTAAGTTTCTACTGGGAGACTAATTTTCTTCTGCTTCAAATTGCTATTACAATAAGATGCAAATGTGTACATATGTGTTTACTTGTTTTTAACTTTATGCATGAGTCTTGTATAGCATGATTAATATGAAGTCGATCTGTGTATCTTAACGGTGTCTTCTGACGGTAGCAATGTGAATAATGAAGCATGTTAACTTCACTTTTTGCCCATGCTATATTGCTGACTGTGTTTACGAAATTGTAGGAACACATAGGTTAGAACACCACAGTTAGTATAAACTCTGCTTGCTAACAATCATGTATGCAATTACAAAATAGAGCAAGGATGCTTTTTCTTTCCACAGAGAGCCTAGAGTTCCCTGACAACATGGATTTATGGAGCACGCTGCACAGTCCTGGAACAGGATATATTTCAATATAAAATTAGGGACATTAAATTTTTTCCTTCCCCAAGTTAAAATTCCCGTCTCTGGAGGTAAATTTTTTTGGCTCCTAGTTGTGAGAGCTGTGTTTGGGTAATAGAATTAGTGTTTTCCTTTGTTTAGTAACTTGCATTGGTCAATATTACAGATTTCTTACAATCTCAAACTTCACTTTGAGTGTCACAGATTGAAGCTGGGAAGGTGAAGAAACAGTATATAGCAAAGGTCATTGGGATATTTCCCGAGGGCGAGGTAATTTTTTTACCGGATGACTGATGTAATTCACTTAAGATTTAATTAAATTCTCCATGGAGATAAAGCCTGCATTTGTACGTGACCTATTATTTTCCTCTTTGAAAAGTTGAAGAAAGAAAAATGTATAAAAGATGTTCCCAAGAAGGATGGTTTAGTTTTTCTCTAATCAAAAGAGTGGGCATAATAGGGTAAATTTGGATAATTGCTTGTATGAATTCTTCAATTTTGAATGGAAGTCTTGTAAACTATATTCTACCTACCTGGTATCCATTCAGGCATAAAATGGGGTGTATTGGTCCCGAACCACATACTTGTATGTGAGAATAGTCTAAAGCTGGTTTTCTTTCAGGTGCTAAAACCATCACTGATAATAATTTGCATCCATCTGTTTCTTATTACATGCAGATATAACTGACAATTGGAAGTGTATGTGTAGGTTGTGCTTTATGTTGCAATATAATGTTCTTTTACAACTTTTTGTTGAAAAGTTATAAAATTTGGAAAATTTTCTTACGATGACATGTTTGAAATTTAGAATGTAGGTTAGAGATGACATAATAGTGTAAGGCAAATACAATTTTGCTGCCTAATGATAGAAGTAACTGTTTCTGCTGCAATTCATCTGAAAGATGACATTTAGACAACCAAGATCTGTAATCTCCGGCACTGAGTCATGTTCATGATCGTTGAGGTTTCATTTGAATAATACTTTAGCATTGCCATTTGTTTCTGAATGTGCTTTTAGTCGTGTTATGTTTGAAATTTATCCCCTACCTGACATTTCATTTTTGTTTTTCTTTTCAGCAAGTTGTTGATGCAAACATAAATTATAATGCTAAAGCAGGAAGGAGCACTGCAGAGGTGAGACATTTCTTTTGCCTCCTGATTGTGGTATCGTAATTTCCATTGCTTAGTGAGACACGAGAGAGGAACAGGGGGGGATTGGGATTGGAGTCTGCTGGTGTGTTTTCTGTACTGGTGGCTTCTCTTGGAGTTGCTTGATGGAATGTAATTGGGCCTAAGCATTATTAATTTTCCATTTCAAGTAAACGTTCTAATGTAAAATTGAGTTCTGAGATAAAAAATATGTGCCTGAGCAACTAGGAAAGCAGTCCATGCCTTCATCTATTCCTATATTAATTTTCCATTTCAAGTAAGGTTCATGTAGGTCATTCTACAACTCTTGCAAACTGTTTTCTCACAGTTCCTTTTTATTAAGAGAGAAACTAGCATTTGAAGTTTGCAAAACTACTAGCACATGATGCTCGCTAGTCAAAATGATCCAACTCTAGGATGAAAAGTGATATTAGCATATACTATTTCTATTAAAGCCATTAAGTTTTGTGTCGTGGATCATCAGCAATTGCTTAGTCTCATCAGGCATTAGAATTAAAATAGAAGAGAATAGTAAGTGCATGTACTGAATCTAGAAGTATCTTCTATTTGATGCAGGTGGGTGACTCTGGTGGTGATATGCCCTTGAAGGGAAAGGCTGCTTGTACGAAGTTTACCAGGATTAGTACCAATGGAACTCATAGCATTGTTTTGTGCGAACCAATTACTGGCCGAACTCATCAAGTAAGATAATTTACAAGTTAGATATGCTATTTTATTAATTCAGACCACCATACTTCTATGGGAGAGACAACAAATTTTCTTGTCTGGATTTTGTTGATCCTTTCTGGTCTGCATTAAAAATATATTGTATTTCATTATATATTGGAACCCTTCACTATGTTTTCTTTTATCTCAACATCTCTCTTGCATACTATTTCTGATAATTTACAATTTTCCATGATCAACAATATTATAATCACCTGCTTAAGGATGTGCATTTTTAATTTCTGTTAAGATTTTGTTAGCTGTACAGATCATAAATTCTCCTCTATTTCATTTTTAATTACTTGACATTTTATGTTGATGAAAGATAATGTACATTAGATAGAGAAAGATTTAGGTAGGATGATCCTATTGCACAATTGGTTGCACATAAAGTGAATGAATTTGTGGCAAGAATTTATTTAATGTGTGTACGGATGATATAGTTGTCCCATTAAAGACTTTCTTGATTGTGTTCCATGAAGAATAGTAATCTAGCTTTGAATTTATTTGGTTGTGGTAAATGCATATTTTTCTGACTTCAAAAACTCTCTGCTGTAGATACGTGTGCATTTGCAATGTACGGGCCATGCAATAGCCAATGACATGCTTTACCTCTCTGAACATGATACTGATCGTTCTACAGAAGGAATGAGTGCTGACAGAGCTGCTGCTTACTCACACCATTCTCTAACATCCACAGTTCCTGAAAATTGTTTTGAGAAAAATGAGAACTCCGTTGAAGATTTCAGCATTGATCCAATGTGTACAAATTGTCCAAATTTGGCTCCAAAAGGGTAAGAAACTTTTAACTTTCTAACTTAGCAGAAGATATGTTTATGGCCATATGAGACAATAGCAAGCTTTATTATTAATCTGCTATCATAGGTTATAGTAAACCAAATAACAAATGATGTGCCAAGGGAATAACTTGGCATGATGGTTCCCCCAGATAACGAGATTAGTTTCTTACAAAGTATGTAGTGTGCTTTTTTTTTTTTTTTTTGTTTTGTGTTTTGATCTTCCACAAAATTAAATAATTGTTCCTGTTGGAGAACAAAAATATCAGGGGCTGGAAATGCATGTATAATGTCCAGTGTCTGGAAATCTGTAAACAATATCTACAGGAAACCTGACCCAATGTTGTGAGCTAGACAGAGAGCAGATGGGTAATTTTACTTGTTGAATGTATATTGTTCAGAGAAAGCAACTCCATTGTTTTAATGCTGCAAGCAGTTGCTTATGGCGGTTTTACTTGGGTCAATCACAAGGATCTGTATCTAGAATCATTGAAATATGTTTTACAGTTGATATAATAGGGCCAAATCTCACAGAACATTTTTCAGTGCTCTAAAATTGACAATCAGTTCAAACATTTTCCTGTGCTTGAAAATCTCATGGCAAGATTTCTCTAGAGATAAGTTTTACATTGATTGAACTTTTTATTGTCAGGTTGCTGAATCCCAAGATCCTGAGGATTCTGTACTCGATTTAGGGCATTTGAATATGATATAATTTCTTAAACGACTGTGTTATATGCAACGCCTAATCTGGTAGATGTATTTTCGGTGGCCTCTTGACAATTGCTTTTGTAACTGCAGATATGAAGGACATGAAGAAGGGTTATGGTTACATTGTGTTCGATACTCTGGACCCGGATGGATTTATGAATGTCCCTATCCTGATTGGGCATCACTTAATTAATAATTTTATTTTTCCTATTTTTTCCCAAAAAATTCAAAATTTTGTGAAGATTGTACAATTGATCTTTTTGATTAGCAGAAAATTAGCTTTCTGGCCACGGATTGTGTTTGAGCACATGTATTCTCAAATGTGAAATGTGCAAAAACAAAATGATTTATGCACAACCTCCCCTCTCAGGAAAAGTTTCAGATGCCACCTCAAGAGCCTTGGCCTCTAGAAGTACGGGTATGTTTATAATTGCAATTATAATTGCGACACACACACACACACACACACACACACACACACACACACACACACACACACATTAATGTAAGAAGTGTTTGGTAGGTGAGTTCTTATGTCAAACTTACATGGCAGTTGATGTTTATCAATTATTTATTTGCTTGTACTTGAGGGACTAGCGATTGTCTTCTAATCTGTGAATTAAAAATTCCCCATTCAATCTAAAAAATTATTCTTAAAACCTCTCGAGATAGAGCTATGGACGTTGATATTGAGCTTGCTTAACTGGATGAATCAAGTGAGTCCATGGATTGTGTGTCCCATTTAACGTCTCTGAATATGATAGGCTAATCCGACCAACAAACGAGTGTAGTTAAAGTGTCCGGTTCTGGCAACCCCGGTGCTGGTTGTAGCGCACCACCAACACCTATGAGAACTTAGATTAGCAGGGACCAAAATGCAATCAACAGTAATAATCTAGATTCTATAACGACAGACGACAAATGCTATTGCTTCTTGATTAAATGAATGTCGAGAAATTTATTTGTCAAGTGCGGTAACAAAAGTTAAAAGAAGATGACAGCAAATTGATGCTTGATGATGGATGCTAGCTGGCTTGACAATTCCAATGTCCACTAACAAAAGCTTGATCATAAGAAGAGCTCAGTGATTGTAACTAAGATAAACCCCAACAAGAGGTTAATAATTATAAAGAAGACAGTGATTGATTTTTTGACGGAGACTAACTCAGAACTTTGAAAGGAACAGGATTTGCTTATATATCTAGTGGCCAATCGATTCACTTATACAAAGAGCTATTGGGTGGTGGGAGGTTAATTCACATCTAGTTTGGTTCGTGATTGGACGGTTCAAGAACAACTCATTCATTTAGTGGGCGAATTATTGTCTAAGCATGCTTGCCGTACCCTAATAGCTTCTCCTCCAGGTTTCATCTTATTGCATGCGCGCCTGTGTTTTATTTGGCGGGTGCAAAGTGCAATTGACATTGATGAAATAGTAACATCTGCCCAAGTGTTTGTGCATTGTTATGGAACACTGACACACACATATGAGGGGCATGCTGCTTTTGTGTGATTATCGAATTTGTTAAGTGTAGGGGCAGATTTTAATTGCTTTATAGAGGCCTAAGAAAGAGAAGCTTTTCGTTAGATTTCACTGGTAAAACGTTCATTTGAACAATATGAGAAAGTCAAAACTTTGAACTAATCATCGTCTCCTTCTTCCTCAAGATTACTCCAATTAAGCCTATAAATCCACGCTATAATCTATTTGCAAGAGACCTTCCTCTCTTTTCTTTTCTTTTTTTTTTTCCTGTTTATTTAGTAGATATTGTCTACAATAACGAATTCGTTTTACTCAAATTTTCTCAAACTTGAACAGTGCAATCTCTTCCTTCTCTTATTTTCTACTCCTCCAAACCCTATTATTTGTAGGATCTAAGAAATATCTCCTTGAGTTCGCACAATTGCAATCATGCTTGTTATCTTTAATGGCACATTAAAGTATTAGCTACTATTTATGATAAAGAATTATCCCACAAATACATATGTTGTGTGGAGACTGATCGGCTATCACTATCATTTCTTCGTCAAACGTTTAAAACAAACAAGATCCAATAAACAAACTTGCCACAAATGTTCAAATCATTATCAATATTCCTCTATAAAGTTACAAGAGTTAGGCATATGGAATAATCCATCTAGCCATCTCTCCATTAATGACTTGATTAATTAAGTTAATATGGACCTACTGATCATTAAACATCCTCACACATTTCTCTATGGAACAAGTGCAAATCCCACCATCACAAACACCAAGCTTTCATTGCGAAAAAGTGGGATGGCAATGGAATCCAACTATAAAAGTTTGAAGATACAGATACTTGTCAGTTCAGTTCCACATCATGAATATATAATCTAAACTCGCATGCGTCTAATTCGTAGACCTGAAAATCGTAGATATTATAAGCGATGCAGTCCTTCGTGGAAGCATAGTGACAAAATCCACCTGTTCCAATTATGACCAAAACTTTGATGTGGCAAGGATTCATTCATGTCCAGTATCGTGCAATAAAATATGATCCGTGAGTGGAATTCCAAAAATTTTCCTTTACTTGTTTGCCAAGGGAACGGGGAGAATAATATTACCTCTATATACTAATTTATCTTGTTGCTGTGTGGGATATTAATGGAGAATATTCGCAAGTAAATGTAAATTATTAAATCATATATGTACAAAACCTAATCTTTTGACTGCAAGTATCACCATACATTATGTTGATCTGGTGGGCCATTTTAGATATGACTTGATACTTACTTTCGAGTCATTCAACACTATGGGATGTATAGAATCTTGGATTCTCCACTATGTTTTATCTCGGAGGAATCAACTTTTGTTTGATATTGGTTACTAGGTAGGGTTTTTGCTTAGGAGAGCAGTTGATACAATTCAATCAAAGCTTGAAGAGTCACTTGTAGAAGGACTTACTTCAATTTGGCAAATTCAGAGTGGATTGTCTTGTTACAAGAATATATATATATATATATATATATATGGGATCAACTTTAGATAAATATATGCATCTTTTGACTTATCCTATGTTTATATTGTACTTGTAATTTTGAGATTTGGAAAGTTTGTATTAACAAAGAAATTGCCAATTTTTAAGCACTTTGGTTAGAGGTTTATAAATTAATAAATGATAGAGTTATTCATGATTAAGTTCTATAAGTAATTGTCAAATATAAATAAATAAGTGGGTATTCGATAAATATTAATTATAATTTTTTATTGTTATTTTTTAAGGTTACCACACACCCTAATTTTATTATGTTGTGTGCAAAAATACAAATTAAATAATTAAAGTCTCCCTTGAATATTGGTGTGAGATATAATCGGTAATTTAACTTTTTTTTTCCACTAATAATGTTAGTTTTCGAATAAAAGCGAGTGCTTACAAAATTTTAGTTATTTTACTTTTAAAATTAAGTATAAACACAATAATTATCCAAAATTACTTTACACTAAACTTTGAATTGAATAATACAATATTTACTGGTTATATGTACAAACCAACCAACATAAACCTAATGAAAAAATAAAATTAATTAAATAAATAAAAGATAGTTGTGACTGAAGAATTGACATCCTCTTTAAAGACAAAGACATTAAGTATATAATTTTTTTAAAAAAATTATATGCACAATCTATTTCACAAAAAAAAAAGAAATAAATAAATAAAAATGATTTGATTGTCTTTCTTTAAATAAGAGATTAAATGTAATCAATTTTAAAATTATTATATAAAATTTTAGTGAAAGATTGAATTTGTTATTTGTGAAATAAATTTATACACCTAATTAATTTTGGATTAATTCCAAAGGCAAGAATCGCAAGATAATGAGAGTTGTTATTATAGTAAGAAGATGTAACATGCATGATGTGATCATTTAGTATTATTAATATAGAAGTATGGAGAAAACAAGAAACCTGGAGAGAGGTGCAATTGTGTGTCAATTGTGAAACATGTTTAACAGAGAAACTTAAAAATGGATATTTCAAAAGAGTTAAAAAGGGAAGAGGGTGATGTATCTAAAGCAGATTAGCTGCTGGAAACAAGAAAGTAATTAATTCATTCATCAATTATGATTACGATTATACAAGGGCATTTAGCTTATTCTGTTTGGATTATAATTACAATAATCAAATCATAGAAGACTTTTAATTTACAATCGAATGACGACAACATATGCCTAGTGGTAGCTATAGCTTTAGCATTTTATTTATAATCGATATTATTCATCCTCCTCTATTTTATTTTGTTCTTGGGGAATGTATTGATCATTTTAGGCAAGGATTAGCTGGTGAACAAAGTTGGGTATTGAGCTTTCCGGGCTAACCAAAAGAGTACACAGCTCTTCATGCAAATCAAATATCACCTTACCTTTGCAATGAAATTGATTCAAAAATTAATATAATCCTATCCTCCTACTATACAATAATGAAACAATTGAAGTAGAAACTCAGATCAATTAAGAATTTACATTCTAAGGAGAAGATATATATAATGCTGAGAGGTGGGATATAGACGTCCACTGGACATATCTTCCCCATTAATAAATGGCAATTATACCATCAAAGGATAAGAATCCATACAAAAATGGAGTTTTGGCATCATGTGTGTGTGTGTGTGTGTGTGTGTGTGTGTGTGTGTCCCACCACCACCACTACTTCGCGGATTCTTCTCCGTTTTAGAAATATCCCCATATGATATTAATCAACGCCCCAAAGAAAAAAATTACGCGCAACGAATTTGGTTTTTGGATATTTATATAATTCACTAAACAAGCACAAATTACAGCAGGTTGAGACTTGAGATAAATTAACATATGTGGATGCAGAGACAGAGAAAGAGAGAGAGAGAGAGCTCTCTTTGACTGACTGATCACTGACTGAGGAATTTTGGACTTAGATTCGACAGGGACATATTTGATAGAGACGACAAACTACTTATTGCATGGCTTCCATACAATTCCATGCAAATTAATTAATCGATAAGCTACACCTTACGTTCAAGTCTCGAACACTTCACGATTACATTACATGCAAGCTGGTAATTAAATCACTTGTACGTCCGTCGTCCACTCAGTCGAGATCAGCTAATTATTAAATGTTAGAGGAGACAAGATCGATATCCTTGTTTGGGTTCTTCAGTTTTTAGTTTCTTCATGATTTCATCTTCAATTTCTTGATCGTTTTCGATACCCCTTAACTGTGGAACCACGGTGCTGAGGTCTGAACAAACTATTGTGCTTAGTTTGAGGACGTCGACTACGTGTTCTGATAATTCCTGAAGCTTTGGTTCCACAACTTTTTTAGGATTTCTGTAGATCATGTACAGGACCATCTGAAGAACCCCCAAGATAAACCCTAGAACGTTTGGAATCTGTCAATGAATAGAAGAAAATATTAGCAAATTGTTAGAAGTTTATCCGATATAAGAGAAAGAATTGCACATGGATGTTAATGAACTTACAGCAACATTCAAGTCCCTACTCAGAAAACCATAGAAGAACCATGCGATTGCACCTAACGTCAGGAAAAATGATAACGTAAAGGGCATAAACTCGACGCTCTTGGTTCGAATAACTTTTCTCTGCAAACCAAACATGTTAACATAAAAATCATTAACATAGATTGAGAATACAGTAAAATTAAATGGGAGAGAAATTTTGAACAAATCAGCGCGCGTTTCAATATTCTCAATTACCACGATGCAAAGTGGTGCGGCAAATACACTCAGAGCAAATGCCATGCATACATATCCGATAATCTTCTCACGAATTTCTCCTTTTGCTAGGAAGAAAGTTGAGAGGCATACAGCACCGAATCCAAATACATTGAGTAGGAGGAGAAGTTTCAGAGTCTGGATCTGCATAAAGTTGCAATCCAAACGGTGGTTATGCTAGACAACTACATGTATCTATGCCAAAGAGATGTTATACAGTGAAGGAGAATAGCGTAGTGAAGATATATACCCTAGCTTTCTTTGTTGCATAAAAGAGGTAAGCAGCAATGTAGGCGATCTGTATGATGGAGCAGATAGTGTTGATAATGAGTAATAGAGCATTCTCTTTAAGGAGTGCGTAGTATATCCAGAGCATAGCACTCAGCAGTGAAATCACATACGGAACTGATTGAAACCCTTCACTCGATTTCTTCTTGTAAATTTGATAAAACGTTGGCCTGCAATTCCAGGCTTATTCTTATTAGTACAATGAGTGTCGAAGGTTTGAATTAATAAAATATATAGAACTTATTTTTGACAAAAAAATTTTTTCAAAAAAAAAAAAATCACTTACAAGGGAGCTAGGCAGACCAAGAAAGAGATGATGTTTCCTGAAATATTGACAGTAAAACAAAAATAATAAGAATATCAGTTCTACCAACTGAAAGGTACGTATGTGTACGATCAACGTACATTAAAGGATCAAAATAACATATATTAAATAATTTAAACTTGGATATATAATTTCCAAATATATATATATATATATATATATATATATATATTAAGAACTTAATAAGAACTTATGTTATCCATACAGTGCAATAGGTAGACGTCGGAAGCAGGAAAGGATAAAGATCAGAAAGAGAAGAAATGGGTTTTAATATACCTAAAAGACCGAAAGCAGTAGCCAACGAGTGGTGAATGGCCATGGTCACAAATTAACCAAAGATATCTCTCTTCTCTATCTCTACGATCGATCTCTGAAAACAAAAGTATTGCAAGAACCTCTTTACTTCAAGCTGTATGATGCACGAATTCACAAGCATTGAGTGGAAGGGATTTATATAGGAAGGCAAAAGCCATGAAGCTTGAACAAGTTGCATATTGTCAACGATGCACGAGTGTACATATCAATGGAACCGTGGGTAGAGACTGAATTATCTTTACAATTTGCTTTCCAGTTGTTTCCTAACCCTACTGACTTTTAGGTTAAACATAATCCAAAACAGCTTTTATTCTAGCCCTAATGCTATATTTTCCCGATTTAGTTGTTTTCACTTGAATGTTAAGACTATTAGCACTAGTTGGTATTACCATTCCTAGTAAATTAGGGGACCACAATGTTTCTTTCTGATGTGTCACCCACCAAGTGGCCTTTGAGGCTTACAACTCATATTTCAGTTCTTGGGGACTTTGATCATCAAACTTTGATACTTTCTCTCTCTACTCTAATTCATGAAATTTAGCTACTTCCACTTGTGCTCCGTTGTGTGTTGCAATATTATTGCATGTGGGCCACTTGTGATAATCAAATTTTAGCTTGTTTGCATCGATGGCTGAGATGATTGATCAAAATTAAACCTGCCCTAATTGGTTCCACTTAAGCTAGGTCAAAAGTGATTCATATGACTACTAGTATTGACTTGATGAGTTCCGACCATATGCATCATTACGCATTTCTTATACAATCTTATGATAACGCTTTCGATCTTAACTTTATTAATTTCTAAAAATTATGTTAATGGAATTATTATTATTATTATTGTTATTATAATATATATATATATATATATATATAGAGAGAGAGAGAGAGAGAGAGAGAGAGGCAATCAATATATATATATCACACTTGCAGCTGTCAGTGACTTTTTTCTCTATATATTATTCAAAGGAATATGGTTTCAAAAGAACATTCAAAAAATTCAATCGAGCAAATTAGACGCTTTAAAATTATGATCTTGGATAACAACAAACAAGCGTAGCTGCAATTGTGCACCACAAAAGACTGGATTTGTGTGGGTGAATACTACAATCATGAGGTACTCAACCCACTTGCTCAGTCTCTTTGCAGGATTTCAAAGGAGTTTCAAATTTACATTCATTCGTTCAGAATCCCACTATTAGCTCACTGATGTGTATCGCACTTGATCTTAACTCATCAGGAATAAAGATTCAATCATACGGTGGAAATGCGAGCCCGGCATCACGATAAAAATTATGCTGTTCTACCCGAACAAGAAGTACCTTTTTCCAGTTGACTCTGCAGCCGTCAGGCCCGAAAACCAAATAATGCACTGTACTTAAATACCTTCTACTACTTGTTGTGGAATTCTCACGTGCTATACTAGCATATGCTTCTGAGCCTTGTTCACGCTTCAACATGACAAAGTGTAATTGATACAGCAAATCCATGTTAGTGATTAAACCTTGATCTTGCTGCTTAAGAAAAAGCTTATTATACTTGAGCAGGAACTTTAAAAGCGTACGTACGACAAAAAATTAGAGCTCATTGAAGACACAGAACTTTTGTGATTTTCAGTACTGTTTTGATATGCTTTAGATTTTGGTCCTTTGATTAACAAGTTATTAATAACTTTAAGTATGGAAAGGAATTACTAGTTTACAACAGAGCTTGCATTATGGGGTCGAGCCACGATGGGGAATAGTTTAAGAGTTCACAATTTTAAGGAAGTTGGAAAAGTGCTTTTAAATATTAAGCACTTAGACTATTGAAAATATGGCATGCATAAAAGAATATTAAAGGGAGAATCACTGAGGCTTAGGAACTCCTAAAAGTATAAAGAACTGGACAAAAAACGAGCATCTAATCTATAGTTTCAGTGTTAAGTAGTGGTCTTGTAATTTATCATGGAAGCCTACCACATAATATTTTATGAAATTTATTCAAGTTTTCTTAAAAAGTTCAATAGATAATACAAAAGTGACACACTTATGTTAGCAATTATAAGTTCAAAGATACAAGGAAGCTAGTGCTTTCTGCTTATGTAATATAAGTGCTTTTATTTTATGGTTGTGCCGATTTATTTTATATATCATCATGTCATAGATATGTAAGCCCATTAATTAGCATCGTTTATGAAACTTATTATCGTTTTCTAATGCATAAAGGAAGTCAGAAGATAGTTTTTTATGTAATTTTGTTTGGTTTGTAATAAATTTTGTGCGGCTGGGAGAACATATCAGAGACAACCATGTACATAAGCATTAGTGAAAAGCAAAAGGGTGGGTGTCTTTTCAGAGCAATATTCAATTAGATTTTGCAGGAAAAGATCCATTGTCACCTTAAACCAAATTGAAAACACACACACACACACACAGAGAATATTAATAAGAAATATTCATCTGATTCCATCTAGCAATGAAAGTGGAAACACGAAACTGTAGTCTTTATTTTTATTACATATGCCAGAACGTCCCAGTGGATTTATACATGACATAAAGAAAACACCAGAAATTGGAACATCATATCAACACGTGTCATCAAATAATCACTCCTTTGATAGAAATTGTACATAATCATCGATCAGCAGAATGATAAAGAGAAAGAGAAAAAGCAGATAAATGCACACACTAATTAGCAGGAATTACCTACAACTCCATCAAACTTTTAACATTTATTTAATGGAATCCCTTTCTCATGGCGATCTTCAGTTTTGTCATGCTGATCATTCTTATCATCATCATTCTTATTATCATTTTTACAGTTTTCATTGTCGCAGTTGGTTTTGGTGCATACTGATTGCTCCTCAGAAGTTATATTTGTGCTCAGTTGTACAATATCCACAGTGTGTTCGGGTAGCCTAACATCATTTACGGCCGTCTTGTAATTCCTGTAGGTTGCATAGAGTATCATCTGAAGAACTCCAAACACAAAACCTAGTATATTTGGAATCTGCAACTCCCCCACAAAAAAAAAAAAAAAAAAAAAAGAGATCAAAGAATGATAACTATTAGTCATCTCTTCAAATTTCTCGTAGCTTAACTCGGATATGGTAAGAAATATTTAATAGTAATTGTGTTGGAAGTAGGGCACTTACTGCAATATAGAAGTCCTTTAAGAATAAGCCATAAAAGAACCACATGACAGCATTCGATGTAAGGAACAATGATAAATAAAATGGCATAAACTCTACACTCTTGGTGCGTATGACCAGTCTCTGCAAAGTAACAAAATAGACATACTTGTTTAATAATTAAGCTTGTAAATGTATCACCAATAGTCCAAAACACATCAATTATTATTATTTATATAAAATAAAAAAAATCAACCAAGTAAACTGAAATAAAAAGATCAATATTTTTATATAACACACTTACCAAAATGCCTAAAGGTGCCGCAAATACGCTCACATTGAACGCTACACAAACCCATCCAAGAACTCGAACCCGGGCTGATCCTTTGGCTAAAAAGTGGGAAATAAGAAGGATCGAGCAAAATCCCCCAAAATTCAACAACAGAAGTAGCCTCAAAGTATACATCTGCAGTTCATTTCAAAACTTTACTAGCTTGGACAATTATTTATTTATTGTTTCTCCTAACCAAATAAGTGTTTGAGATTGAGAGAGAAAGAGAGAGTTTTAGATTAATTATCATCATACCCTAGCTTGCTTTGGTGCAAATGCAATGTACAGAGCTAGGTAAACGGTCTCGATAACACAGCCGAAAGCATTTATAGTAATTAGAAGGGAAGCGTCAGACTTCATTGTTGCATAGTATATCCAAAGCATTGAGCTGAACAGAGCAACCACATATGGAATTGATTGAAAACCTTCAGTCGATTTCTTCTTGCAAACCCTATAGAACGTCGGTCTGCAATATGTTTAAAATTTATTTTTGGTTAGCTCTTCACGAGTCAGTACAACTTGCTAAAATGATCACAAAATATAAGAAAAGTTCAAATAACTTACAGTGGGGCTAGAAAAACCACGAAGGAGACGAGATTACCTATGGCATGAAAAAGAAATTGTGATTAGATTTTATTTTGTAGTTTCTAACCCTATGTGACATAATAGACATCTAGTAAGCCAATAACATTTTTGCAACATTCTGAAGTTGAAGAAGAAGGCTATAATACCCAGAATGCCAAACGCAAAAGCCCATGGATTTTCAGTAGAAAACATAGCCATGGCTTGGATCGATTGGCTCTCTCTCACAAAATACAAGGATGAATATGAGAAAAAAGCCAAGGCTTTAAAGGAGAATCGATAGATTCCTGAATTTTCCTCACATTCAACCTTCGATACACACCTAGGCAAAGAGGTTGGTGACATATATATAGGGGAAGATCCATGTTGTACTTGCATGATCAAATTAAATGAATCTAGTTCGCCTAGCACAAAAATGCAATGCGCTCAACTTGATAACGTAGCAATTTCATAGTTGGTAAATGACTGTACTGCCTGATTCACGTTACATACCAGAAAAGTTTCCAACCCCTAAGGCTCCTTTTTCGCGTGAAGATCCTCGTGTCATTATTCAGTTTATTTAGCCGTTTGTTCTAACTCCATCTGTCATTACTATCATAAACAACCGCCACAACTATTACCATTAATCATCCCACCTAATCATCAATTAGTGCACAGATTTCACATGCCTCACTACAAACTATGACAGGTGTAAGTAACATGATTAAAAAATGCACTATTGCTTTCGATTTTTATCATTCTTTTTTCGTTATATATATAGAAAGGCAAGTATATTGCGTTCTATCTCTTAGCTTTTGACTGTCACGCGTGAACTGGAGATTCAGTGTTAGCTTCTGATTGTTAAATGCGGCACAGCTTTGATCCAGTGACAGTTATATGTATCTACCTGATACAGAAAAATATTAAACCCTACCTAATACAGAACTAAACGTAAAGATATTTTAGATAACAGAGAAGAAATTCTTACAGAAACTGAGACATAACTCTTCACTTTCATGAATTGGAAAAAAATGGAATAAAGATTCTTGGAGAAAAGACGGGGCAATTTCATATGTATTTGGGATTGCCTGTAGTCATTTTTAGTGGGTTATTGGAGTGGTAGGTGAAGAATAAAAATAATACAGAACACGTGAAGGGATAAGATTTACTAACTATATCTCTCTTTATTGGAATAGGTTAACATATCTTCTATGATTGGTACGATAATTTTCATTATTTTAACCACTTTGAATGCCAGCTATTTCTGTAGCTGACTCTGGCTACTGTTGATGTGGTGTGCACGTGTGAAGTCTATGCACATTTTCATAAGAGGTTTAGTTACCTTCATGGCAAAGCAAGCAATTATTGCATGATTGATTGATTGTAAGAATACAAAACAACCACATGTTTCTTGTTCTACCATCTAACGATTTGTATTAATTAATACTTGCTTCTTAAATGTATAATTTGCTTGTGATATATGTTACCATGTTAGATGAGGTTCGATATTCTTCCCTACTACTTAAAAGTTTCTTAGAAAACAAAATGGGAAAGTAGATACAGTTCATGAATTGCAGAAATTCTTGTTTAAATTGAACGGGATTCCAACTTTTGGGACTTTGACTCGATAGTTGGCAGTATACACTACCTTTGGTTTTGTTAATTTTGTAATCGTAGAGGTCAAAAAGACTGCCAAGATTTGTACTTATGGTAATTTACTGGCCAATTATTAGGATTTGATTTAATCATGGAACAGTTATTGATTTTGTAATTTAATTTCTCGATCAAACAACTTTGATAGCTGACATATACTTGTTGAAATTGGCCACCAGCTGGACGTCACTTGCAATATTAGGGTAGAAGATGAGAAAGCAATGGTGTTCATAAATAGCAAGATAGCAAATTATAATAAGGAAAATGATCAGTTTTACTAATTTAGAGTTAATTCAAAACCTGAAAAATGTTTATATATTTAGTTGAATAATTATACGAGAATAGCATAGAGTACGTAGAGTGGATAAAATGATTGTTTGTGAAATTTAGTAACATATGTGTTATGAAAATGAAGTTAAGAAAGCAAAGAAAAATTTAACCAAAAAAAAAAATACTAAATTTTATATTAAAAATTTATAAAAATTAAAAAAAAATCGTGAACGAGATAAAACAGTTAATTTTACTAAAAGAACGAACAATTATAAAGTTTATTTTAAATATTTGAACATATAATAAAACACTAATAGGCTTGGATGAGGTTGGCCTAATATCATATTAAACTTAAATTATGCCTATACAATACAATAAATATAAACCCATACAATGCATACTCATATAATATGAAAAATCTTCGGTTATCAAATATGAACGACAAATTCAATAAAATGGCATGCCTCTGTATATACACAATCATGTTAATTTGAGATGCATCAATTTGACTGTATCACATCCCAATTCGTTTAATAATAGTCCTCTAATTAAGTTGTACCTGTTATCATATTTTGCTAATATTAATTATATATTTAACAATATGATTAGAATTAATGCAAATTAGATTGATGCTTACAATATTGAACCGATATTTGACTACTTTTATATGTATATACAATTAGATTTATGTTTTATTAAAAGTCTGTTTATTTGAATAGTTTTCTAATATCGGATTCAACACATCAATTTTGCTTGGAAAAAATGCAACACGTGCAAATCTAATCACAAATCACCTACAAACAGGAACTAATCAAGATCACACATATAATTTTTTCAATCTCATTTGAAGCCGATGAGGAAATGTCAGGATACCAAATCCACTCAACTTAACACCAATTAATGTGAGAATTTCAGGCTTAAAATTACGAAGATATTGATTCAATTTCAGCGGAACTCTACAGATTCAAAGATGTATAGTCTATACCAATCTTTGAATTTATCTTTTTACTATACCTAAGTAACCTAACCTCAATTTTTTTAAAAGAGACAGCACTTAATATTTTTCGAATACTTCTATAAAAGCAATATTTTAATTCATTTAATTTATCAGAATCAAACCCAATAACTAAATTTCCTTTTTTTTATTTTTTACTCTAATTTTGGGCCCGTCAGTTTGGCAAAGGTCGTCAAGTGGGGAAACTTTATTTGAAAGAGCTATTGGCTATAATTGCAAATTAGTCAAAAATATCAGGAACTCTGTCCAATTTTGTCGTGGACGGCTGCCGCTATGCATGCATGCATCATCATCATGTTTCATTTCTGATTATTAATTGCATTATTGTTCTCTCAATCATTGCCAAACAGCACCTGCAAACGCCACATACGTATACATATAGGCCACTGCATCTCTATATAGATATATAAAACATAAACGAGGAATAGGCATTGCCGAAAAGCTTATTCATAGTTTCATAACAAAAGAGAAAAACCTAGAAAGAGAAGTGAATAAAATTTCTATCCAAACTTATTGGATTTTCTTTTCTTTTTCTTATGATTTCTTCCTCTTCTGTATAAGTCCCGTTATTGCAGGATATATAGATAGCATTCTTTTATTATTATTATTATTATTTTTGCTTAGTGTAGTTGGTAGGCTAATAAGCTGAAAGTTGTCATTTTCTTGCATAATCGAGTCATTATATCATTGTACAAATTTAATCTTCACGTGAAAGAAAACTTTTTTACATTCTGAAAACATGTGGAAATCGCGGGGGAAATGTGATTTATGAGGATATGCATCTTCCAAGTTTACATTTGTGATCTCTTCTCTGTTATCAAATTCTCGAGCGGCATCAGCAATCTAATACTGTTCACTTCCCATTTTGCAAACGTTCGTTTTGTAGTGCAAAATTGTAAAACTAGCAGAACTGTCGTTTTTGTGATATTGGTCTTGGGGCCCACACAAACATATATGCGTAAAAATCAATCTTACGTACTTTTGGGCATGTATCTTTGCTTAATTTTCCGACATAATAATTTAGGATTCCCGAGTTAATATTTGTCTAGGTACTGATCAATGGGGAGCTTTGATCTACATCGCCATGGAAGCCAGAACATTCTCTCGTGAAACAATAAAATTATTTGCAAAATTTTGTCATCCCCGGTTCTATGGTGTAGTGGTCAGCACTCTGGACTTTGAATCCAGCGACCTGGGTTCGACTCCCGGTAGGACCTTCATGTTTTAAAAAAATATGGCCATTTTTTCTTCTGGACCCGATCCAGAATCTTATTAGCCCACTTTCGGAATATGAAACTTTGCCCATTATTTATTTGCAGCAATGGATGGTTATGTTTTTAAAATCTTCAAGTTTCTTTATTTGTATTTATTAATTCATATCAAAAAATAAAAATATATTTTATTAATAATATTTGATATTTTATCCTTATTATGATTTTTTTTTTCATAATAAGTCTTAAAACAATATCTATGTATAATATTCAAAATCACATTGTGTAATATTCTTTTACTCAAAAATAACAATGATTGATTCTCTTATTTAATGAATTGAAATTAATTATGATGAGCGAAATCAATATGTATTTCTATAGAATCGACATCCAGTCACAAACAAAATCAAATTCAAAAGAAAGTTCCAATTGCTGGCAACATAAATTGCTGAACTTCAAGATGCAAATATTATAAATTAACTCGATTTTAATTTATGAAATTATGGCACAAACAAGAATTATAATTTATATCACGATAAAAGTATAAATAATATTATAGTCAAAATTATAAAAGATTATTCAATAATATTTGAATTGGAGAGTATATTACTTATTATACACTTTATTAATGTAGTTAAGGGTAGTAATTTTTAACATGACTTCTTTCGTCAATATGAACTTGATACAAATTTATGGGTTCGAGTTGATATAAAATAACATAATTATTAAATAAATGAACACGACATGATATGATTAATAATCGTGTCGAGTTTGAGTTTAAAATTTTTGACACATGAACTCGTTTATAGCACAATTAACTATTTGAATAATTATAATATATTAATTTATTTATAATTTAATAATTTTATTTTATATATTTTAAATAATTTAGTTATATTTATTATGTTTTAAAAATTATTTAATTATATTTAAAATAAAATTAATTAATATTTATATATATAGTATCATAAATATTATAAAATTATATTATAATGTATAAAAAATTAAACGAATGATATAATTTTTACCTGTTTAATTGATATTTAATCATGTCAGATTAAAATTTTTAATTCTTGATATAATTATTAAATAAATTAAATTTATGTTGATCTTTATTCGATATAATACGATTATAACTTGACATAAATATATCACGATAATTCAAATTACCATAAGAATTTTCCCATTAATCAATATTTTTTTCCAATTTCCACGAACTTCATCTTAAATAAAATATATTAGGGACTTTCTCATATAACATCATGACAAACGAAAACGCCATGTCGTTTTGCCATTGTTAACTCGCGTCCCCCGGAATAAAAAGATGGTGTGACACGTGTGAGAATTGAAACTGAAGGGAAGAAAAAGAAAGTACCGCGAATGGGATGTCTGAACTCACGATAATACATTTATTGCATGCAGCGAATAATCGTAGAATCAGTCAATCCAAGTTGCTCACTGGCTTTGTCGGAGGTGAAGGATATACCTAATACGTATGAAATGAAATATATAAAAATTAAATTAATAAAATAGTTAATTAACCACCCTACCGAATTGGAATTGACTATTTTCATAAAAGGAAATCAAAAAGTCAATGGCTTCCTTCAATTAAAAACAGCCGCCCTCGCTTGTCCCCTTTCTGCCTTTTATCTTCAGTTTCCATTCTCTTTCACCTTCCCATATTGATACATATTTTGTATTTCAGATAGAGAGGTTGTTTTAGAAAGAGAAACTGACAAAGAGATGTACATGGGCCCACCTCCCTCTTCTCGGTCACCAGATTCTGCTGCCGGAGACGCCGATGAGTCGGGTCTGGTCAGAACTTATCAAGTCTGGAAAGGCAGCAATGTAAGCTATTACCAAATCTCTCAATCTGGGGTTCTGTTATTATTATTGTTACTATTTTTTTAATTATTTTTTATGTTTCCAGATCTGAATTTTTGGTTAGATGTGGAAAAAAGATTTGATCTTACATGGGAAAGAGTCTCTCGGTTTATGTATTATGGCTTTGATTATTGTTATTAGTCAGTCAATTTTATTGCACTTTTCAGAGAGGAGATTGCTTGCTAAACATTTAGGAATGGTTGAATTGCTTCAGTTATCATTGCTGTTGATTTTTCTATTATACTTCATGTTCATGGTACTGTTGATTCAGACAATTAAACCAATTCCTTGCGTTCAACACTCATCAGCTTAATAATCAGTTAATTCTATGAGCTATTTTATGTGCATTCATCATAAAATCAGGGTCTTGATCTCACAGTGCAAACAGTTGCAGTGTCTTTATATGGAAACGAAATTTAGGACATTGAAATTTTACGAACTCTGGAGTAAGAATCAATAATTTATATAATGATGCTAGTGCTTTTTAATCATGATTTTTCCATTTTGCAGTTGTTTTGTCTTCAGGGGAGGTTTATATTTGGACCCGATGTTAGATCTCTCTTCCTTTCCGTCTTCCTAATTGTCGCACCAGTTGCTGTTTTCTGCGTCTTTGTAGCAAGAAAGTTGATGGATGATTTTCCTCATGACTTGGGAATATTGATAACGGTCATAGTTATTGCTCTCACATTATTTGTGAGTTCTTTTCTTTTCCAAAACGAATTGTCTTCGTTGCTTCACTTTCTGGTACAAGCATCATATTGCTTATGTTGCATATTTAGTGCAATTCTCTTGAATTGATGGATGAACTCGTTTTTCAGGATTTAATTCTTCTTCTGCTAACCTCAGGAAGAGATCCTGGTATTGTCGCTCGTAATGCTAACCCTCCAGAACTAGAAGGTTATGAAGGGAATACAGAAGTTCGACCTGGCCATGCTCCACAAGGCCGTTTGCCTCGTACGAAGGATGTGGTTGTCAATGGAATTGTTGTGAAGATTAAGTACTGTGACACCTGCATGCTTTATAGACCTCCTCGCTGCTCTCACTGTTCAATATGCAATAACTGTGTTGAAAAATTCGATCACCACTGCCCCTGGGTTGGCCAGTGCATAGGATTGGTAATGTCCATTTCTTAAATGAGATTCCGCACTTGTTAAATCCAAACTAGTAGCATATGCTGAGCTCTGCTCGAAGGAAACCTGAATTTCACTGTGTCATATTCTTTCTAGCACTATTTTCATAGACACCCTTTAGGTGGAACATTTCCATTTTTTATGACAATCTCTAAAATGGGATGCCTTTACTAAAATCTTCAAATTTATAGTTCACTTGCTGATGCGTACACTTTTTTTTTTTTTCAATGTTCCACTTTTGTCTCTATGGATCAAAATAATGATTGAAAATTTGTGGCAGTTAAATTGATGTTTCTATTTTCTTGTCCAGCTCTTACTTGCACTGACAAAACCACAATGATTTGCTAATTTCAGTCAAATTTGATTCAATGCGGTGAAATGATATCTGAACAGCAAATTTTTTTTTTGTTCTGATTATGGGTGCAGCGCAATTATCGGTTCTACTTCATGTTTGTCTTCTCTACAACTCTTCTTTGCTTATATGTGCACGCATTTTGCTGGGTCTACATCAAAAGGATCATGAGCGCAGAGGATACCTCATTATGGAAAGCAATGACCAAGACTCCAGCCTCCATTGTGCTCCTAGTGTACACGTTCATTTGCGTCTGGTTTGTGGGTGGTCTGACTGTCTTTCATTCATATCTTATCAGTACGAACCAGGTAAGAAATTCATTCGTGTTTCCTTGAAATCACATTTGTATTTATTTTCCTTCCAACAGGAAAAGAAGAATTTATCTCAAATTGCAAATAGCAAGAATTAATGTGCTGCTTATTTTGATAAGTTTGGACTTAGAATTTCATCTAGATATTTGAACTTGAGTTTTATTCTGCTTGTAACACCTGAAATCTAGTTTTATTCGTTTGTGCAGTCTACTTATGAAAACTTCAGATATCGGTATGACCAGCGTGCCAACCCTTACAACAAAGGGGTTATTAAGAACTTCAAGGAGGTATTCTGCACTAGCATCCCTCCATCTAAGAACAATTTCAGGGCAAAGATTCCAGTAGAACCAGCAATTACATCTAGAAGAATAAGCGGGGGATACACAAGTCCAATCATTAGGAAACCTGTCGGTGATATGGAGAAGGGAAGGAAGCCAGCTTGGGATGAAGCCATGGGAGAGGCAGATGAAAATGCGGAAAGGATCGACAGTAATTACAATTTGGATAAGCATGGGGAATCTGCCGATTTAAGTAGGATACTTCCCCCAGAGGGCTTGGAGGGACGGAGTATCTCACATCATAGGCGTTCAAGTTGGGGAAGAAAAAGTGGTAGCTTCGAAGCATCATCTGAAACTCTTGCTTCATCCTTTGGGGAATCGAAGCGAGCACCTGGCAACAACAATGACAACTTGACAGGAGAGAACCAACAAGCTCAGACAAATTTTGAATTGTAAATGAACAGGAAGAAGAAAAACAAGATTTTTATAAAAAGAAAAGAATTGATGTGGATTTGAATTGGAGATGATTAGGACTATTGCCCTTGGGCAGTTCACATTGTGTTCTACAGTGTCAATATGGTTACAAAATAGTGTGGCACCATGAAATTTTCAATGCCCCCGTTCCTCCCCTGCCCTTTTTTCGTGTGCATAATTTCAGCATTGGTTTGGTATTACCGTGATTTCTACAATAATGTGCATACTTTTGCGGTCTTAAAAGGAGCATGTGGTTCAGACTGTCGCTCCCACTATCCTCCACGAATCAATCATTTCCAGGAGTTCCAAATTGAAAACTCAGCGCCATACTTTTCTTAGTAGGAAGTAACAGTATATGACAAAGCGAACTTCTATCTACTTGTATGAATTATACCAGGATTATTGCTGTATTCTCAAATCCCAACTTTTTAACCATTGAAATCAGCTTATCCCCTTAATTATGGTAGCAGGATAACAAATTCTTCACATTTCAGTAAATGGAATTATCAACTACGTATGCCTCACTAGTCTAGTTCCGGATAGACTACAAAGTGACAACTATTTCATATAAAGAATAAACAAGTTAAAAGTTCAATTCACAGCAACATAAAATATCCAGAAAAATGTATGATTTCTAAGTAGTGAAGTACAGATAGCATTCTAGTGCTTAAGTTTCCACGGATGCAATGTGAATCAGTTCAAAAAATACATATTTTCTTTCTCTTATGATAAAAAAGTGATGGTGGACAAATAAAATGGGTCAAATCACGTAATTGGTATAGAAGGTCAATGCTTCCCTGAACTTCATTGCATTGACTGAAAGCGTTTCACAATGATAACACTCATATCTAAGTAACGCTGAGCGCAGTTAGCAAGGCAAGCTGATTCACTTGAACTGAACTTACTCCCAGGTGTACTGGTGATACATTTGTCCCAGCAAATATTCGTTAGCTTTGCTACCATCTCATTAACCATCGCCTTTTCCTTTTCTTGCTGTAAAACCACCGCCCAGTTAGACAAAATCCAAAAATTTACATAATGGTGAAGGTATTGTGAGAATAAACACACAAAATTACAATATTTTGCAAATGATTTGATGCAGAAGTTGAGACTTAACTGATCACACCCACATTCACATCAGCTGAACCAATTTACCAGCATTTACTAAAGCTACGAATTTGCATAGCATTGAAGATAGCAAGAGCAGAAAGATGTCCACAGGTAGTAAATAAGCAAAGGAAGCAAGAGCATCAGACTAAATATAAACAATGGCCCATCCACCAAATCATACAGACATAAACCAAATGCAATTCAAGAATTTTACAAGCTGTTTCTTTCTTAAATTTCTGTAGCATCCAGCAACCAATAGGTACAATCATTTACACTTAATCCACTATTCTACTAATCAGAATGAATCAAATTATACAGCCAATAAAAAATTGTGCATCAATTTTCAACTTTTATATGCAAGAGCTGAATCAAATTAATGATAAAACAAGATCCGGTAATTGATATAACTGATGACCATAAACAAGGGACAGTCAAGCTCAAGTAAAAGAACCAATACCATAAACACAGAAACTGCTTACTTAGCATTAATAATCGTTATTGTTATTTATACTGCTCTTAAAAAATACATATACGATGCACTTCCGGTTATCCACATCCTAATTTTTGATTCTCCTTTTTTAAATTTTCGGATATAAACCCAGTTCTCTTCCTAAGAGCTTGAGGCATTACATCACGCAGAAAAATCAAAAAAACTACATAATTGTAATCCTAAAAAATTAAATTGAAAAGCATTTGTCGTCGCCAATCCTCTCCTTTACACTAAATGTTATTTGCATGCACAGTTGAATGCATATAAATCATAATACCGTATAAATAAAACAACCTATTGAACCAACTAATAGCTTCCAGTGAGCCCCAGGTTCAGATCAAAATTTAAAATTAATTAGCATAAATCAGAATAGCATTTACCCACGAAAAAAAAATAAAAAAGGCTCCATATACGTATAGAACCAAAATCGATGAAATAAAAATCAAATTGATCAGCAAATCAAACTCAACTCCATATAATTCGGCAGGTGTTCCGATAAAACTTAAAGAGAGAGAGAGAGAGAGAGAGAGAGAGAGAGAGCTTACACTGAGGAATCGCTGCATTTCAGCTGAATTAAGACCGGAAGTATCCATTGGTTTTCTCGTTACAATCGGATTGTTGCCTCTGCTTAAACCCTGTTTCCAACTCTCCAACTTCCAAAACCCTAAACAGAGCCGCCCAACTGAGGATGTTATCAACAGACTAAAGAATCGAATGGGTGTGGTCATGACACACAAACAGGTACTTATTTCGTGGGCCGGATTCTGTCGTTGTAAGTTCAGCTAGAAAAGACGTGGGCCGCGATTAGGATTGTGATTTGATAGACAATAAACAGTTACGGAATACGGATTTTTAAAAAAATTATAGCAACAATTATGATTAAAAAATTCTAAAATATCTAATAATTTTATTAAAACTATTCCACCTAAACCTTAATCAAATCCTTGTATAGCATAGTCTATTATTAAATTAAAAATTTTTAAAATTTAAATAAATTTAGATTGAATACAATACTTAAAAAGGGTATAAATATATAATTTTGAATTTATAATTTAAAATATTAATAGAAATTTAGAGATATTGATGTTGTGCAATTCATTAGTAAAGAGAGTTGATGAGATAATAATATTAAATATTATATTTAAATTTAAATTTTAATTATTAAATTATATCAGTTTAATGAAAATTTATCTTTCAATTTAAGTTATATTTTACATTAAAAATTGTCACATATATCTAAAATTTATGTTATTGTACTTGTAATTTTATAAAATTTTTAACGTGAGTTATAAATTTTAAACAATTACAAAATATATATATATATATATATATATGAGTACAATTTTTTTAATTTAAATTTGATGTAAACTAATAACATCAATTTTATATGTAAAAAAAGAAAAAATTCTTAAATTTTAAAAATATTTGAGAGTTTTATTTATATAATTCATGAAATCGACTATTTTTTATTATAATTTTTTAATATTTTTTATTAGAAAAAACTTAATAAATACTTGGGCAATACCATCTTAATTGCATTGTTGATGTACGCGATAATCTCTCCCTTACTTAATTACTAATTAGCCCCCACTTTTTTTTTAAATGAAATTTTTTCTTTCCTAAATACTTTCATCTAATAATAATAATAATAATAATCTCTCTCTTGCCTTAACGAGTCTGTCAAATACTAGAAGCGCACTCGCATTTCATGTTTATTGCATCGCATTCACAATATTGAACGTTAATATCTCATCTAAGTAGGAGCTTGCTTATGATAGTTATGGTGTTCCCTTGCCCAACTTTTTGTTGAATGGTTGATGACCATGGAGAGAAAAGATGGAATCTCCCACCCAATTGTATGCATATATTATATGTCCATTTTTTTTTAGGACCTGTTTGGCTTTTAAAAAGCAGTACTTGTTGATATATGACTCATCATAATGCATTATTTACAAGGGCAAATTAAAGTTTCGAAATAGAAGCAGCATAAATTAATGCACCATATCAAAAGTTTAACTCATGTACTATTCTGATTGGATTTGACTTCCAAATAGAAGTTCTAAAAAATCCTAGGTACGTCTCTGTATTGTCTTTGAAACCAACTTTACCTATCACATTCACGCAAGGACTTAGGGTTTCTAGATCACATTTTTCTATCAAAGCTAATGTTAAATGTTTAACTGCAATATAAGTTAAATTTTAAGACTGTCTGCCTCAAATAACACCTCTGCATGCACAAAACCACGTTGCATACTTTCTCGACAAAGCCTGACGATCTAAAGGGAAAACAAATGAAAGGTAAGAACGCACTAGTGCAAATAAAAGAGCTGAATGCATTGTAGATAGATTCATGTGTGAAATTATTATAACATATTATTAACATGTGATATGCTTTTGCTGCTATCGTTTCAACTAAGCAATGACTAGCGAAAACCATGCACATAAGGGAATGCTTTAATGGGAGAAGATTCTCAATTCTCAATTCTCTATTCTCTATTCGCAATCGAGCGTTAGATGGAAAAGAGGGCGTGGAGGGAGAAAGGCAACATCTTCGCAATGAAGAAAAGTACCAATATCCAACTTCAACTTAAGAAATCGGCCCGTTTTCTTTGACTTTTGTTATCTTTTTAGCTATGATTTTGCTTTTTGCATCGAAAGCATGTATGCATGACTTTATTATGTGGGTTTTCTTTCGAATATCCAACCAACCGTTTTGAAATCAACCCAACAAATTTCGAAAGGAAAATTTAGGGGAACAAACTTTGCTCTTTAAAAGGGCTACTGCATGTTGTTATGCCGTATGTTTATAATCCAAATTTGGCCACCCTGGAAAGCTAAATAAAGGTTTACCCTCTGGCATTAAATCCTTTGTTATCAGAAACTTAACTAGTAAGTCATTGCATCAGTATTTGTTAATGCATGCAATGACACAAATGCTTAAATCCGTTGTTCTTCCCAAATTAAACAACTTGAAATAGGGCCAATCCCAAAAAGCAAAATAGATATATCTACATACATACATACATACATACATACATATGTACAGTGTAATGATTTAACAAATTGACGGATAAATTTTGGATTCCTTCTATTCTTTTATTAAAATATAAATAAATTCTATTAATTTTAATACTCAATATACATGTAATAATATGGGATTAGATGAAGATGCGGTAAAGGCAAATGGAGGGACTAATCCTACTTATGTTTTATTCTTCTATATAAATTATTAGGATGTAGTTAATCATTTGACTTGTATAATTGTATTTGGTTCGTATATGTCACCCCAATACTTCTATATACAAATTGATCTTAGTACGTATTAAAAGACTTCAGTATAATAGATTTAAGAATCTACAGAATTACAATTAGCTTAATGCACACTCAGAAACATGTTTTGCTTTCTGAATCACTTCGGAGCCTATCGCGTCATATCACTCTCTTATTCGCTTAATTTATTGGTTATGCAGGTCAAAAGTTTGGCATAATTCTTTTCTTTTCATTTTCTTAAAAAAAATAGACGAAAAATATAATCTAGAACGAAAGATATTAACGATTAGTTTATGATAATCCCCACCCTCGTGGTCTGTGAACATTTCGATAAAGAAGCGTTTCTTTTGCTCTTCTCTCTATCTCTTTCTCATGCATGCTATAAATACTAAACGTTTGTTGTTTGTCAACTTACACCAGTGCTCCTTTGCTGACATAGAGTATAAGTTATAAGCGATAATTCTTTCAAGAAACATTAGGGTTTATATACAGCATGGACAGATTCCAATTTGTTAGAGATGGAATGAACAGATTGCCTCCTGGTTTCAGATTCCAGCCAACTGATGAAGAGCTTGTCTTCCAGTACTTGAGGTGCAAGATCTTTTCCTTCCCGTTGCCTGCTCCAATCATTCCCGAGATCAGTGTTTGCAAGTATGATCCCTGGGATTTGCCAGGTAATTAAAACGAGTAAATGTATTAAGTTGACCGTAACAGTGCAGTTCATTAATAAGTTATACGTATTCACTCAAGTTTTTATTTTCGTCAATAATAATGTGGAAGTCTTTAAATGTAAGGTAGGTTTTGTTTGTGTTTAGGTAACTTGGAGCAAGAGAGGTATTTTTTCAGCAACAAGGAAGCCAAGTATCCAAATGGGAATAGAATCAACCGGTCAACTGCTTCTGGCTATTGGAAAGCTACTGGCTTAGACAAACAAATTCTGTCTTCATCGACCAGGAATCAAATGGTGGGGATGAAAAAGACCCTGGTTTTCTATAGAGGAAAGCCGCCGCGTGAGTCTAGAACTGATTGGATCATGCATGAATATCGCCTTGTTGGCGTTGGAACTACAGCTTCAAGCTTCCTGCAGAAAGAAAACTCAACTCAGGCAAGTTTCCGGACAGGTCAATATATTATGTCTGATGTATAAACCTACAATCTGTATGACCAAAGGAGACAAAGCTCATATTTTTAGTTTGATTATCTGTAGAATTATTCGAAAGAAATGGAAAATTGGGTCATCTGTCGCGTATTTTTGAAGAAAAGAAATGTAAATGATGAGATTGTACCAACTAGCAAGGATACGAAAAGGAATAATGATGTGGCAGCCCAGCCTCAGTTTTTTGACTTTATGACGAGAGACAAGATTGGCTTAGGTCCTCAGATCTCTTCGTCTTCATCCTCTTCAAGTTTTCGCGGTATGAGTGAGGTCTCTTCCAATGGCTCAAAATATGACGACGAAGGAAGCAGCAGCAGCAGACGCAACATTTTTTGAAATACTGCTTCAGCAAATTATTATATATTTTTCATTATTGAGGTTATTTTTAATGTCTTGCCTGTTCTATTCTATCGTCCATTGAAGCAAATGGATATCTATTCCAAGTGAAAAACATCTAGAGATTTTAAACGCGAGTTAAGCGAATTAGGTCAATGTGCTTTAGTTTCCCTATATTATTTACTTTTGCAATTATAACATTGCGTATTTAAGAGGCAATACTTACTGCTTCCAAGAATCTTCAGCTTTACAAACAAAGGAAATTTTGGTATAGTATAGTATATAAAAGGAAGCACAAGCATATATCTAACTTTGTAAAATGAAATTCCTTAATGATGTGTTTATAATGCTACTATACTAGTCCAATGTCAGATCCCATATAATATCAAGAATCTCTGCGCATGTGGTTCATTTCGAATTCTTTAATTTCTCAAGTTTTCAAAACTAAAGTTTCTTTACAAAGGTAAGTGCATATGTATGTCTAGTGTTATAAAAATATATATACTCTTGCATGACATGATCATTGATTATAAGGACCAAATCCCTGCACTTGTCTATCAACCGATCTTACAAGACTTCTGATTAATTTCAAGATTGGTACATGACAACATTTGACCTTTTCAATTCGCATGAAAGGTAAAATTTGTTGCAGATTAACTTACAAGCATAAAAACAGAATATTTACTCCTTCTTGCCATAATATTAATCCAAAGCAACAGAATCTACTTATTTCCTATAATTCACTATAAGTATCAATTAATGCCAAGTAAAGTACAGAACATTCAAAATTTGTCGAGAGGTCAGAAATTTTCCTCATAATTCCATCCCTTTTAATTCTCCTACTATCACTAATAATAGGAATTTAGTTTTAGCTGGAAATCCAGATAGTCATATATCTGGTTTTTCCCATTGATGATTTGGAAAATTAATTTCCAGGCCAGGTTTCTGTTCAAACAAACACAGTTATTCCTTCCTTTGTACATAAAGTCTGGCAAAAATAAAATTTGACCCTTTCAATTCACGTAAATATTTTTTTAGTTTCAACTGATTTGAGTAAAAAGAGAAGAAAACTTTCCAAAACCTGCAATTTCAGGATATTGTTTAAAGTCAAAAGACCAACGTACTTACTTTCTATCAATGACCCTCAACAACTGTAGAACACAGACTGTATATATATCCACTGAAATCAAACGTATCATTATGTAATATTACATGGCAAACATAATTCCGTCAAGCCTCTCTTTCATATTCTCTATCTATTACTCTCTTTCACCATCAATTTTGGCATTCTCCTTCTGCCCACCTTCTGTCTTTCTCTCATTTATATTTAGGGTTTAGTGTTTTCATAATCATCAATGGGTTGTGTTCAATCAAAGAATGACCCGGAAGGGCAAGCAAGGACTTCTAACCTCGTCCCACTTCTTGTTCGTCGAAGAAATGAAGATTCGAGTGTAAACCTATCGAAAAAAGAGTTGCTCAAACATGGGGTTCTTCATGAGGATGATCAATCTTTATCTAATTCTCACTCTGTTGATGAAATTGAAAGTGTAAGGCCACCTGGAAATGCGGAAGAAATGAATAAGGACAAGATAGATAATTTGGAAGAAAAGAAAGAGGACAAAACAGATAAGTTCGAAGAAAATAATGAGGAGAATGCAGATAAGTGGGAAGAGAAGGAAGATCAGGAGAAAGCAATGCTGGCGAAAGAAACTGGTCAGGAAGAAAACAAAGGAGAGAATGAAGAAGAAAGTGAAGATGAGGGAAGGCTTAGCAATTGTTATTTATGTCCTAAAAATCCGCCAAGCTTTAGGGTTTATTGTGTTGATCAATCATTGGAAAACATCAACGACGACACTGAAAGTGAGTGCTGCTTCTTCTTCTTCTTCTTCTTTTGTTTTTGTTTTTTTTTAAAAAAAAAGTCTCTTTTTTAAATTTAGCTAGACAATTAATCAATTGCCAATGCCATTCTGCATATACGCAGGTAAGAGGGATGGCAACGATGAGTCTGACCAAAAGTCGCAGGGTGTTGACGATGAGATTGCTGCATCTGCTTATTCCAATGAGGTACGTGCTATGAGTTCCTTTCTTTGTAATACAACTGTAGGGTTTTTATTCTAATATATAAAACAATTATGCTAATATTCTAATATGTAGATATTCAATTAATTAAATCAACTTAATTGGGTCCTCAATATTTTGTCTCTTATTTCACCTTAACCCAGAAGTGGGAGAAGATGAAGGAGAAAGGAAAGAAAGGAAAAAGATTTAGCAAAGTAATGGGCAAGGGAAAAACAGGTATGGTAAAGAATCTATTCAACGTTAATTCATGCTGTCACCGCCGCCACGACAGCCCCCGACTTCTTGCTCTGAACGCAACCGGTTGATTGTACGCTAGGAAATCTGAAAGAGCCTTTTCTTTTTCAGTTTTGGTCCTGATCAGTTCTTTTATTATTATTATTAATTTCAGCAAAGGTAGGAATTGTTTGCGTGATGGAACGTTATGAGCTGCACAATCGTATACAAATTAATTGTTATGTCTTCCATGCAAGAGTTTTCCAGAGGCAGGAATAATGTTGAGATAATTTAATTGTCACAAGAGTAGACATATTAAATTTGTTATATAAAGTATAACTTCTATAAATTAATACTTATTAAATTAATAATTTCTATTAGATAATAATTCTTTATGGTCTCGGCTTGGATCTAATAGGTTAAATTAATAATTTCAATCACTTAATAAGATAGTTTTTTTAAAACTCTTATATAACTCAATCATTTGTTTTATATCACAAATTACTAATTTATTAAAATTATAAATATAATAAATTATAATATTTTATTAAAATATGACTTTTGTAACTCGTTTTTTTTGAAATTTAAATTTGATTAGATTACATCTTTAATTTTTCAAAAATTTATCATTACAAAGCTTTTTGAGTGCATGTGAAATGCTCTTTATAATATTTTTGAGTGCATGTGAAATGCCAAAATTGTTAAAAATCATTCACATTAGCTAAGCTTAGACAGACTAAACTCAACTATAGGAATGTAAGCATGTTAATAGGGTTCACGTCAGGATGGATCTTTTCAATCATAACTAATTCCTCCTCAACTTCATCTCTATTGAAAAAAATTCTCATATCAATACGCTTTGTTCTTTCATAATAGACCTAATTTCTGCGAAGGTGTATGGTACTTTGATTGTCACCAAAAATTACTATGGGTTGTTAGTTTCTCCAAAGTTCACAACTAATCCTTTAAACCACTAGACTTCTTCACAGCTACTATGAACTCAGCCTTAGCTGATGATAAGGCCATAATAGACTGTAGCATAGACTTATAACTGATCAAAAACTCATTTAGTGTAAACATATACCTTATAGTTGACTTTTTCCTATCATAATCCCCAATAAAATCTAATTCCATATATCCTATTATCTGACAAGTCTCTTATTTTTGTTTTTCATACATTAAACCATGGCTATTTGTACTTTCAAGTATCTGAAAATCTACTTAATAGTAAGCCAATGATGGCTACCTAGATTGTTTTTGAATTTGCTAACAACATTCATTACAAATGCCAAATTAGGCCTAGTGCATACTATTGCATACATCAAACTACCCATAGTTTAAACGTATAATATTTTATTCGTGTGTAACTTATCTTCTTCTGTTGATGGTGAATACAAAACTGAAAGCTTGAAATGAGCTTTACTAAAGTGGTCGTTATAGGTTTGTAATAAGTCACGAGACTTATGCAATAACTTGTTAATTTAACTCCTTTGATTTAAGGACAACAACTTATTTATTTTTCTCCTTTGGATTTCCATGCCAAATGTTTTCTTAATCATGCCTTAATCGTTCGTTTCAAATTGTTCACTATTAAAATCCTTAACTTATTAATTTTAGATCTTTACCTACGTGTTGTGAGCTATCATATTTACTTGTTGAGTATCTATTGTTGTCATCAACTTATCAAATTTTCTATTCCATTGTCTATGAGAATTTTTTAGGCCATACAATAACTTTTCAACTAAACACACATTCATTTTTAACTGGTTTTTTGAATTCTTCAAGTTATTTAATAAATATTTGTTCATTAAGTCTGCTACGTAAGAAGACAGTTTTAACATCCATTTGATTTAATCTTTAATTTATAACAGTAATAATAGCTAATAATGCTCTTAATGATCTATGTTTTACCATATGTGAGAAAATTTCATTAAAGTTTATACATTTTCTTCTGTGAAAAATATTGGCTACTAACCTAACTTTGAATCTTATCGAATCAAAACTAGAATGCCTATTTCTTCTCAAAGATCCACTTCCAATTGACCAACTTGCCTATTACTTACTTTCAAAACTTGCTTTCATGTCTTGTTTTTACTTATGGATTCCATTTCTTCCATTGTAACGTCTTTTCAAATCATGACAATTTTGCCCTATATAGCTTTACTATAATCTCTAAGTTCTTCAATATCTACTTATTCTATAGCCATTAGTATAAAAGTTATCATATATGTATAAGCATATCTTTTTAGAGTTCTAACCTACCCTTTAGTTATATCTTTTGCTAAATTGTAATCTTATAAGTTTTATTGTTATTTTGAATTCTTTTCTCGTGTAAGGGAATCTTAAGTTATTTCAGTTTTTTCTTCTTCTGTGATATATTTTTCATTGTAAACATCCATATATTTTTCAACTTCAAAATGTATTAAAACCTTTTCAAGTTTACTAAATGATTTTTCTAAATTAAAAATGTGACTTTCCTAAAATATAAAGCTTTTTCATTGAGTACCATATCCTTGCTAATTATACATTTAACAGGTTTAAAATATGAGCACTATATCTTATAGCCTTTGACTCTACTTGGATAACCCTTGAAGACACCTTTAACAACTTTAGTCTTAAGTTTTTATTGGCTTGCGTGTGCATAAGTTGGATAGCAAAAGATCATTAGGTTTTCATACCTTGTAGGCTTGCCATTCCATTTGTCTTCTAGTACCCAAAGCAATAGAAGGACTCTTATCATAAGATTGCCAAAATATGTATACTCAAATCTAGTCACACATGCTTTAATATCATTGTGCAAGACCTCTTTAAATCATTTACATTTATCTATCTTATTTTATACCACAACAGGAGTAAATCTTGATAATTTTGTAAATTTGTTCTTGTACTTTTCAGTTGTCATTAACCTTTAAACCAGTGTTAAGAATTCATTTCTTTTGGTGTTTTGGTAAATAGTTAAGAAGTACTTATTATTGAATTTTCTACGAAAATCAGCTCAAATGATAGTTTCATATCTTGTATATCAATGTAATAAAGAAGTCCACTAATGGTATGTTCTACCTCGAAGCATGAATGCAGTAATTCATCTTCTATTCACTTGTATACCCCATTACCTAAAAATATTCTTTCCAACATAGTTAACCATGAGTCTGCATCCATGGGTTCATCAATACCCTCAACATTTATTGCATCCAAATTATAAACATGTCCAATAGTATTTTCTATCTCTTTGTTAGAATTTACTTGAGGTTCATGCATAGGTATATATGATACAAAATCAACTCCTCATTCTCCTATACTTTCCTTCTTTTCCTTCTCAAATGAAGGGAAATTCAGATATGCATCAAATATCATGTTAGGTTGAACACTTCTATACATAATGATATCATTATTAATAAATTATTTCATGATGCATTCAACATGCATATGTCATATAATAATGTACCGAATTAAAACTATGTTTTGATACTAAGTTGACAAGACTTACTTTAACCCTTTTTAAAATCTAAGGTGAATCCTGTTAAGTATTGTACTTTTTTATTTTTATATACTTGACCTCTTTTTGAAGATCAGGGTGAATCTTGCTAAATTTTGTGCTTTTCTATTTTCATATTCTCTTTTCATAATTAATATGGTACTAGAATATCATGAATAACAATATAATTGATCTCAAGCCTTTATCATTATCATACACTAAGGCTCTATGCCTCACTATAGTGTGTGTGTGTGTGTGTGTCTATCATGTGCTTACACACATGTTATTCTATTTTATATATACATATAAACATGATATATTCACTAAATGATCCATGTAGTATGGTTCTGTGAGTCTAACCTCAATTATCAAACTATATACTATACGAATCCTGTATGACCTAAAGAAAAATAAGAAATTAACAAGTTTACAACTTGATGAGTGGATTTAATTTATAAGAAAATACTTTTTCATAAAAAAAAGTGTGCAATAGCTTGAACATATGTATAAATTATGCATTAATCACATGCTAAATATTTTTAACAGTACAACAATTAAATCACATTAAATAAATACCCATAATAACACATCATATTTGATGAAAATATTTTGCCCAAGTGAAAAAATAAAAAACATATTCGACGGTCTTGTATTATCGTTTAGACATTCATAACCATATCAATAGTATACTGAACGACATTGTATTCTCGCTAGGGTTTATAGTCATATCATAGACATACTTAACGGCATCGTATTCTTAGTCAGACAATCAGAATCATATCTTGCAGCCTTTTATTTTTGCCAGGTCATAATCATGTTATAGACATATCTAACAATCTTCTATTCTCGTCAGAGAAATCGTTATTACATCCCTTGGTCTTGTATTTTCACTAGGGTCTCATACTTATACTCATGTCATTTCACAATAATTTATGTATCAAATATATACTCTCTCTCTTTCTCTCTCTCTCTCTCTCTCTCTCTCTCTCTCTCTCTCTCTCT